>PVHY01027986.1:0-15670 GCA_004024945.1 Uropsilus gracilis | reverse complement strand
CCACCCCTGCATAACAGCTCCATGAGACTAAGACAGCAGCTAAACAACATGAACTGTTTTCTTTGGCTTTCAGTTTTCTGTTTGATTGGGGACTTGTTTGTCTTCGATGTCTTTTAACAGGTCAAGAACCCCCACCTCATCCATGGTCCTATTTCCTGAGGTTTCCGATCGGATGAAAACTGCCTGACTCCTCTGGAAATCTGTTTTCCACCCCTCATTCAGCTTGTTCTAAAAGGACCAGTGCTTACATATACAATCACAGTCACAATGAAAGCTAATGACTTAATTTATTTGGAGCCCGGGGTGATTAACCAGAGCCCGGGAGTGGGGGGCATGGAGATCTCATCATGGTGGACCTGACTTTGTGAGCTGAGACCAAATGCAACAAAACTGCAGTTTTAAGTGATCAGTTTCGGCATAAAGCAGAGGAATTCAGTCAACAAGAGCAATAGGTTGGAATCTGTCCCTAACACATTCCCACTGACACAAGAAACCTTTGTGGGGTGCCCAAAGCGTTCATTACGGAAAGACACATGGAGACTTGTTATGTGCTACAAACCAGCAAGACTTCAAAGATGGAAAAATAATCTATCAACAGAAGCTCGAAGCCACGCGTCCGTAGTGAAAGGAAGCGATGGAGGTTTAGCCTCACATTCGAATACAAGACCTCAGTAAAGCTAAGCCCTGGCTTCCAAGAGGAAATCAGATGTATGAGACCCAGAGGAAAGGGCTTTCCCTCACTCAGTTTGCTCAAGCTGCTGTTAGAGATAGTTATTAAGGGGGAAAGGAGAGCAAACCCACTGTGCAAAAGGACAGGCTCTTTGAAATCCTATCCAAAAAGGGAAAGAGGCCATTTTTATAACACTAGCAGAACAAGGACTAAAACGAGGAATCCTTTACTCCTCGTTCCTGAAGATATAAACTCAGACCTTTAGCAGTATGTTGAGGAAGGAGGGAAGGAGGAAGGAGAAACAAGTTGAAGCAAGTCACAGAGAGCATTTCTTAATGGTTCCTTGTGGTTTCTTCTATGATACCACTCACCTGACAAAAAGGAAAAGACCACAGGGTCCCTGATGAATCCACACTGTCAGAAGAGCTAGCCACACAGGGACAACGTGAAGAAGCCCAGGTGGTGAGTCCAGGGGATGGGGTGATGCCTCCACACACCAGTCTACTGAGATCTCTCAGAAGACCCCCTCCCCAACCCCCAAGATGCTTCTGTTATAGGGTAGTGTCTCCTTGGGAGGGACTATCCATCTGAAAAACGCACACGGTATTATGCCTAGGCTATTCCAATCTCAGGCATCAAAACCCTAACGTGATGAGTCCTTCAGGTGGGCGAGTCACTTTGGAACATTCCAGAAGGACAGGACTTCCTAGTGCTGTGTCTAGATAGACAGGAAAGAGGTTTGGGGACAGTCAGTCCTTTCTGGAAAGGTCAGCCCTGGTCAAGCTCCTTGGGGAAGATGGGCGCAGGTGACTCCTGAAAAGAAGACAGCAGGTATGAATGAGAGAAAAACCGAAAACAGCCAACCAGGCAGCTGTCTATCTTGGCCGGTTCTCTAATAGGGTCCGTCTCTTGCGTCTCTACTCTAGACTTTTCTCCTATTTGAGGGGCTCATTCACTGCTGTCACTCTCCCCTTTTGACAACTCTATCTGCAGCAGCTCTTCAGATCCTCTGCTTCCCTCTTTGCTGCAGGAGAAGCCAAGGGTTTCTGGAAGTCCTGGGAGGGGCAGGCTGGCAACCCTGAGTCCAGTCCAATGGGCAACCTGCTGCCTGGGGTGCTTCCTGGGTCCAAACAAATAGCAGAACTCTTGATTCAGCAGCTTGAAAAGGGGCTTTTTTAATGCTCAGAACACAATGTGTCATAGGATGAGTACAGCAAACAAACGAAACCAACCAGGGGGTGGGAAGACAAAGAAGGGAACTCTGTTCGCAGAGGGAACAGCTTCTAGGCAGGCGTGGCATAAGAATTCCTGACCTCTTGACCGTTGCTGAGGGGACGTGCATGCTGAAGACCCTTCACGGCAAGTTCACTTAGCCGCGGAGGAGTGGCCCTCCAACGACAGGAAGTTTCCACACTGAAATGTATTCCCAAAACCCACGGTAATGAATCATAAATTTGCTCCAAATCCTTATTTCAAAGCCCATGAGTGACAAGGAGGAGTCCCACATTTAGCTGAGGTTTCCACACACAGTTCCCGAAGTTTTCTGCTAGCTCTCAGCCTGCAAGCTCTCCCATCAGGCCCAAGTTTGTATTTTCCAGCATCTTCCCTTTTTCCAACAAAAACTGGCTCCATTTTCCCAAGATTTATTGAAGAAACACTATTGTGTTCATCGATTTTTTATGGCCCCACCTACTTCGGAAACAATCTGAAGAGATCAGATTGCTGGGTGTTATCACTTTTGGACCTATTAGTGCTTTTCTAGATTAAGAGGACACTCACATGACAGGAAGTGACATGGACAGAGCAGAGAGGTTTTAGTTGGTGTTGGTTACGGTGGGTTTTTAAGGAAGTGAATGAAGCAGCAATACACAGCCTCAGAATTACCACAAAACAATACTGTGACGACAGAAATACCACTGGACTCTGGACTGCACACTTCGATATGCCTAGAGGATGAATTTTGTCCTATGTCTATTTCACTGCAGTTGGAAAAATTCAAAACTAAATTAAATGGGTAAATAATTGTTGGAAGAAAAAAAAGTGTGTGTTTGGTATATGTGAGCTTCTCATTGAAACCTGGCTACACAGCTGCAGTGGGTACACAAACAGCAATTTCAGGCACACACAAAACGTCTGAAGAGGTTCACACACAGCCTTTTACCCCAGTCACACACAGCCTTTTACCCCAGTATACATATTTTCAAAGATCTACCTTGATAATAAGTAAAAGGAGAATATTTTATTACTCCTACATAGCAAAGCTACCTAAAACAGTATGATGCCTTGCAAACAAGGAAACAATTACCTAAAGCACTTCACATCATTCGGCCACATGCCGGGTTTTCCTCTTAAGATCTTCAACAGCACCTAATATATGCTAAGTGCTCAGAATATAGCTAACGACTGTATGTTTGAATGAAATACAAGTCAGTGATGAAAATGCTTTTCAAGACTATTTAATGGGATGAGAAAGCACTCATACTATTCTATGAAGTGGAATAGGCAGGATTAAAACAGTAGATAGAGCATGATGCCATTTTTTTTTTCAAAACCAGTAAAAAGATTGAAAAGAAACAGACTGTTGTGGCTTAGTTGATTTACTGGTACTTTTTCTTATCAATATTTTTCAAGTTCTTAAAAACAATAATGATTTATAGTAATTATAGTTAGAAAAAAGAAAGTCAAATGTATATTTTTTAAAGGCTGTGTTAGTAAACTGTATTCTAATTTCTTGCATGAATGACCTGTATTTCAAAGTCAGCTCAACTATGACTTGTTTAAAATCAATGTACTTGCACTTGCTTGTGTGACTCCACACACGTAGTACCTCCAAGGAAAGAGTTGATAGAAATAAATTCTCATGGGTGTTTTACCACACTAGGCAACTGAACTAAGGATATGTTAGCACCATCTCCTAAACATAAAGACAGTGATCCATTAATCTCCAAACACTTTACATCAATAGGAAAATGAAACCACTTCTTGGTTTTCCACATTTTCAAAGTAACCATTTACTTACTCATATTGATCTAAGTTGCTTGATTTCTTTCCCGTCACATAATTACTTGGGATATATCCTTCACTCCTAGAAATAAGAAAATTATTTTAGGTAAAATAAAATTATTAACAGATTATTTTTTTTTAAAAAATTGCCTTTCTGAAACATAAAATCACCAAATCTTGTAAGAAAGACTAGTTAACTTCCCATAAGGCATGTTTGCCAAGTTGGAGGATAAATTACATTTTACTTATGTTTGTCAGCTTGACTTAGAACTTCTAAATATTAAAATATATGCTATGTGGGTTTTCATTTGTAATCTTCCAAAGTCCAAAAATAGTAGGGTAAAAGCTACAGATGATAGATTTTTAATTATTTTAAAGTATAAATATCAAAGCAATTGTTTTTAGTTTGTAAAAAAAAAAAAGCTGTTTGTAGTTTAGACTGAGGAGCAAAAATGGCAGGCCAAGTTAAATTTATTCATAAAAACTCTAGAACAAGACAAGTGGGAGGACTGATAAATCAAGACTGACAAAACACTGGTAATTTTTTTGTCAAGTGATAGAAGACTCAGTTCTACTATCATACACTTTGGTGGATGTTTGAAAATACTATCATCAATAATAATAATAATAATAATAATAATAATAATAGACCATCTTCACCGTTTGACAAAGTGAAGCAGTGACAGCACAGCATAAAAGGCCAAGAGTGGCCAAGAAGGCAATAAACCAGAACAAGAAAGTAGGGCTTAGGAGAAGGGCCGCCGCTGAGAAGCGAACAGAGGTGGTCTAGCCTAGGCCAGAGGCTCTGATTGCTCCTCCAGAAGTAACTGAGGAGAGAGAACTGGAAATAAGGACAGGGGATCGCGGTGAAAGAGCATGCGCAGATGGAAGACACGCACGGAGGTGAGAGCATGCGCAGATGGAGGACATAAATCATCCTCTTATTTATGGGGAATCAGAATATAAACGGGATTATAGTGCCAAGATATACACACAGAATAGACATTTCTTTATGACCTCAAAGATACTTTCCTAATGACCTAAAAGATATTCATGTTTATCCACAAATATCCATTACTTATCAACAATATGGTTGAGAGAACTGTTCCCTTTAAATCCTAAATTATGGTATATAAATAAAATGCTTTTAAATTGCCCACGTGTATATGTATCTATTTCAAAGACACACATGCACATGCACACTTAGTCTCTGTCTCGGGAGAAGCAAACATTAATTACTTAACGTACGGAAAACATAAGATGTCATTTCCCCAAGATCAAAACAATCCAATGAAACAGAAATGGATGAGAAAGAGGCAATGGAATAGATTCTGATCTCTAGGAAGAAGTGGTTGATAGATTTCCATGTGTTGAGTCACTCACAGAAATACAACGTATTGCTGAGACTTTAAACTCCCATTTACGACTGGCTACATGTGTCCCACTCCACGGTAAGTGGAGCATATCCTCTTCTCACTCAGCACTGACCTCCCATGCACCACTGTGTAGCTCACTTGAGGGGACACTTACCCGTATTTATCTCTTGCTCTCCACCAGTGAACATCATTCTTTTCTAATATGATATACTCTTGGCCTCTCTCTAGTCTGAGGTCATGCGCTTCTGTTGCTTGGAAATCATACATAGCTACAACCACTTCTTCACTGTTATCTTCTTCTTCGGGTGGAATCGGTGGGGGAGGCCTTCGCTAAGGAAAGGAGACATTGTGTGACTTCATCTTCTGCTTGAAAGGGGGTACAAAGTGAAATTCTAAAATGTCCCCTGAATGCACCTGGTGAACATGCCCAAAAGCTTGGTGATGTTGATATGATACGTGCGTGGAAACCAGGAAATGAAGGGAGACATTCAAATGACCTTGCAAGGGGGAAGAGTCCACTACATAGTGGAGTCTTATATCAGGTCCCCTCCCATTCAAAGAAATCTGTTCTTCTCTGGGCCTGCTGTGTCCAAGGCACACCCTTAGTTGCTAAGACACTTTTTCTAAATATTGATTCATAAAAAGCAGAGTACATAGTTTCGATTTTACAGTGGAGGAAGCAATGGCTAAAGCAATCCGCCCACTGTCACTCAGATTCACCAACATGCAGGTCCTGTCTGGGTCTAAAGCACATATGTTCCAGCCATTCCCCACTCTACACATCAGCAATCACTTACGCCACTGCTTTATCATCAGAAGGTGGCCTGAAGACTGGAATATGTCTTTGAAGTCCCACACCTCTTAAACACGTTTTTAGCTAAATATAAGCAACATGCCAGATAACAAGAAAGTCCTGAATAATACCAGATAGAACTAAATTAATTATTATTTGACAACAAGAAAAAAATTTTAAAAACAGTATATTTGCATGAGATATACTCCTAGCAAAAAAACAGCACCATGTGAAAATAAACACAGTCCAATATACTGTAAATGCTTCCAAAAGTTCAAGACACTTACCTTCTTTGTCTCTGGTGCTGGAGGCAGTGCTTTTCTTATACCTGAAAATGACAACAATAAAAATAACTTAAGAGACAAAAACTTATAGCCTAGGAATAAATTGAGAATGAAAAAAATTTAAAGGGAAACAGAACAGAAAAAAACAAGAGCTAAAAACTAGGAGGGAAGGGAATTCCCGTAACATACTGTTTATGGGAATGCAAGCAAGCATAGGCATCATGGAAAACAGGATGGAGGTTCCAACTCAAGAAATCAAAATTTTATTTAATGTGAAATTTTTCCCATATGACCAAGCAATCCACTTTCAGGTATAGAGACAAAAGAAAATCATCTCAAATAGACGATGATACACGTTCACAGCGTCACTATCCACAGCAGCCTGGGAATGGAAATAACCTAAGTGTTCCTCAACAGGAGAGTGGTTAGAGAAAATGTGATGTTTTTGTGCAATGGATTATTAATTAGGCTTACAAAAAAAAATGAAAACCTATCAATTGCAACGATATGAGTGAACCTGGAGGACATTATGCTAACTGAAATAAACCAAAGGGAGAAAGACAAAGACTGCAAAATAACACATACATGTGGAATCTTAAAAAGTTAAACTTATTTAAAAAAGGAGTAGAAAAGGAGGAATCAGGTTGGAGAGTAGGGGAAATACAGAGATTGGAAAAAAGGAACAAACTGCCAGTTAAAAAATGAGGAAGAGCTTGAGTTCAAAGGATTAACACAGTGACCGTAGCAGGTAACACTGTAGAGTATAACTGAAGCATACAAGAGAACAAGACCTAAGTGTTTTCACAGAAAGAACAGGTAAACAGGTAAAGTGACAGATGTGTGAACTAATGTGATGAGTGGAAACATTTCACAGTGTGGAAGTCTATCATCAGATTACACCATCTAAATATCTCACAATTCTGTCAGTTACATCTTAACAAAGTTGAAAAAAAAGAAAAAAGGTGCACAATTTGCTCATACTTTCAATAGAGTCATTAGCAGGCTCCCAGAGTGTGATAAAAGCTCCTGAAAATAAACCTTTTGATTCCATGAGATAGTTTCTCTCCTAATTAAATTATTTTTACAAAAATATATTTCTGTTCTGCTAAAAAGTGTGAAAAACACACTGAACTAAAATAAAAATTATATCACTTTCTGGCTGGACCAGTACTGTATGCATCCTTAGTACTATATAAGCATGGAATAAATGAATACTTACTACTCTCCAAAAGATTATATTTTTCACACCCAGGTGCGAGCTTTTCAGTTTGTCTGCAACACTGATAACTTCCATCTGCCCAGAATTTAGGATGATATTTAATCATAATATCATCGTTGTTCTTTATTTCTGGAATTCACACACATTCAATGATTAGTGAAAACAAAGCTACAACAGACTGTTTCAGAAGTAACAATGTCAATCACGCTTTATTCCTCAGACACTAAGTTTATGCCGAGAACTTCCCAGCATTCAGAAAGTCATGTGGTTCTCCTTCGTCTGCTCTGTTGTTTGCTATTGTTGTGACATGCCCTTCTTCTGCAGCGACCTCCATCACACTGTGAGGAACACACTCTGCCCTCCAAGCAGCTATGAGGTCTGTGCAGGACAAGCCATTCACAGAAGAACTGTAAGCAAGAGTCAGCCGTCCCCAGCAAATGCTGCCATTACACATGCAACCACTTAGAAAACAGGCAATCTGACTCTTATGAGAGTCCAGAGCTTTCTCATTTGCAAGAGTATGATTATGCATTAAAGGGAAACATCTTAGAATGTTTCTTAGTTTTCTTAGAAACTGTATCTATGGCACTTGAAGGAATTTGACCTTTTAAAAAGGAAGTTCTCTTCAATGTGTAGCACTGACAGGCACAGGCTATCCCTGGGGAAACACATACTGCAGATTAAGACACTGTCAGTGCAAGGTCACTGGACTGTTTGCTTTCATGATGACAACCAGATCATTCAATGCTGTGCAGATGAATATTTCACTCCGTGAGTTTTACCTTCTTTTAACTTCTTCACCCACCGGTCTCTGCTTTGTGGAGTGGGTGCAAAGATGTAAAGTGTATTCGCATCATGAACCACCTGAAATAAGACGAGAGGAAATGGGAACAGGTGAGGAAGATGGAGACACAGCACCCCGGTCAGCAGAGCCCAGGGAAGGAGTCCATTGACGAAAGAAGGAGGCTCTTTCAGAGCCAAAAAGACACGATTTCTTCTTGAGAAAAGCAGGTCTGTTTCTTCATGTCCACACAATTGGGATGCACATTTGGAAAAGGCTGTGTTTTTATAGAAGAAAAAAAAAAAATGTGGAGACCTGGATGCGTGCTTAATCATGGGCTTTCCAGGGATAGGTGGGAGCAGTCAGGGAGGGAAGGTGGTGGGAGAACTCCAGGGAATACAAAGATGTGAAATATATATAAATAGTAAAATTATCTACAAAAATAAGACTCTTGTGGACAACTGTCTTCCACTATTCTACATGAATAAAAAAAAAATGAAAAGAATGGGAAAAAAATTTTGGGCTTTCCAGCAACCTCACGAACTAGCTTCTACCTGATGTCGAGATTCTAACTAACATCTAGTCAAAGGCATGGCTGGAGCCCAGCACCGTTCAGAATAACCCTTCGGGGGAGCGGTCACTCTCTCAGTCTCGCTTCTACTCCCTCCTGCGGCCAACCTGACTGGGCACTGGCTGTCCAGGCTCCGCCCTCTGCACGTTAACTCAGTGACTTCTACCATCGAGCCAGCAAGCATTTCCTCGCCACAGAAGGAGGCCAAGGCCTAGCGCGGCTCCCACCTCCACTCCTATAACGTTCCAAGAGACACCATCACACATGCCTGGCAAACGCTGTCTCCGAACCATGCTGGTGCCACCCCTGCTTGTGCTCATTTGCTGCTGATCCGGAAAAGCAGGGTCTGACCCCAGAGCAGCCTTTTCACCTCGGAGCTCATCTTCAAGTGGCTCCAGGGGAGTCTCCCAGCAGACTTTCTATTAATACTTGCAGCTTAGTTCCTTAAGTGGGAGCCCCAGAATCTAGCCCAGGAATTCAGTCATGGGTCTGTTATTGAACCCTTGCTGGTTAGTGTCAAGATAGAAACGTGACTGGTGGAAAAGAAATGCATGGCTAGAAATGAGTGGCCATCTCAGCAGCCACCAGATGGACCACAGGGAGCTCTGCCGTCGGTGAGTGACTGCCCTGACCGTATCCAATAGACCTTTCCTGTCCACGTTAATCACTACGCCATGACTGTGATGCTGATGATGATGTAGCCTGTTCGGCAACTGCATCTGTCACCGTAGCCCTTGGAGGGGCTACGAAAGATAGAAAAAGAAATCAAGCGGAAAGGCTATTTCCAAGTCATGTTTAGAAATACCTCCCAACAAGACAGGAAACAAGAGACTGTGTCAGAGACGTGCAGAGAAACTGCAGAGAGGGATGTGGGTAGCCCAGCGCTGGGTGTGTGCTTCTCACCCCTGAGCCAGGTTCATTCATGAAAATAGCTCTGTGCACAAGGAGGTGGAAGTGCAGCCTGAAACAGTCTTTCTAAATGGGCACTGACGTGTTCAGGATGGACTTCCAGGGTTTAGAAGCTTCTAGAAGCCTGGGTGCTATCATGACAGCAATTGACTTGATTGTTATGACTGCGTGTTCATATCAGGCCAAGCACCTGGTGTTACTGCCTCAACGCACTCACACTGCAGCCCAGAACCCTTAAAGCACCGGGAGCCTCATTCTCCTAATGACAAAAGGTGAAGTTCAGTCACCCAAGTAGGGAGGGGCGGGGTGGCCCCAAAAGGCTCTCATGTGTTTTCCCCAAACGCTTCCTGCCATCCCTGGCTTCCTTTCCATCTTGTGCATTTTCAGGTTCCAGTCTAATGCCTCAAAACTCACCTCACATCGGCAGCACAAACTTGAAACTTTGTCAAAGTCTATTAAAGACTAATAGGAACAAGCCAGCCAGATCCAAGTTCTGACAATTAACACAAGCTATGTCACCTGACTAACTCAGGGCATTTTCCATTTTCCATGTGAAATCTCTGCAAATATTATTCTAAACCCAGATCATAAACACCTAATGTGGGCATTTGGGTGTCTAGAAAGCTGGTGGAAGAGATGTCCGGGGTTGTCTTTCAGCCAAGCCCATATCACAGCACACAGGCCAGCTGCTCATCATCCCATCCTCTGTGATGGGGTGAGCCTGGGGCATCATGGTTCTTGTCCATACTCATATCTGAGTCATACTATCACAGCAGAGGTTGTCCAGGAAGAGCTCTGGAAATCTGGAGGCACAGAGGTTAGCAAGGAGGAAAGGGCCTCTCGTTCAGGGATCTGACTAATTTCGGAGTTACTCTCCCTCTTGTTATTTCCTCACTCATTATTCAACTTTTAACGCCAGCATGTTGCCAGAGAAACAGCATAGCTGTTACGCAATGACAGATCTAGATTCAAAAGCCAGGAAATGCTATTTCCTGGGGAATTACCCGCTTCCATCAGAAGCATCAAGAGATCTTCCACGAGGCAAGTGGTTCTTCCACGAGGCAAGTGGTTCTTCCTGGTTTTCTCTATCCCTTTCCCGGGCTAGGAGATGCTGAGAGAGGAAGCATCCTCCTCTTCGCTCTTGACACTTCTGAAAATATCTACTTCTTCTTTTTTTGTTTTTTTCATACATCTGACCCTGCTTCAAACTTTCACTGTGAAGATGTGAAACTAGGATCTACATGTTCTCAAATTATCCCTAAGTTATAACCAGAGGCTATTTTTCATCTTTCAAGTTTGGTTGGTTTATCTGACAGAGAAATCTCCAATGAACCTGCTGTGAAAACTTTTAAGTGTATTTTTGAATTTATATTCATGCATCACAACAATCAAACATGGTTCAGGGTTTTGCAACTTCTAGAGACAGAATGCTTTTTATTCCCCTGTTTTTATCACCATTCTTAAAATCAAGTCAAGGTGAGCAAAGTGGATCTCCTCACAGACAGCAGATATCTTCATTCCTAAGAACCACAGCTCCCCAAAACCACCTGCCCCCCCTCAAAATGCCTATCAGTCATCAGAGGTGTGGTAGGACTTGTTTTCTACTAAACATCACATGAACATCACATGAGACTGCCACTAACCTTGCCCTGGCTCTGCATCAGAGCTGTCTAACCCTTATGATGCTCCCTGAAGTGAGTGCTGTTATTATTATTATTCTCATCTGTATGGGGGAAAAAACACACAATGGCAGTGAGTGACCTCCACAAGGTCACAGGACCCTGGTGGCAGTCAGCAACATGGCCCCAGAGCCACCTCCTTAAGCACCTAGCTTTGCCTGCTTTTCACTCAAAGAACAGGCAGCCAGAAAATGAGGGATGGTGGGGGAAAGACACAGAGGAAAATGAAATGTAGCTCTTCTTCTATGGTGCTGTGGTCACCATTTCCTGGTTGGGAAAATACCCTACATGGATCTCTAAAGCTTAACGATCTTAGCTCACTGCTTCCAAGTCATTTTAATGCCCTAAGAGAGAGCATGTTTATTTCACAGTGACAAGTAAAACAATCAGAACTTCTCCGTGCTTAAGAAAAAAAGGTTTTTGAACTGTATCCCCTTAGGATATGGTAAGACCACTATGTAGGCGTAAGGCCACTTGCCTGAGAGAGGGGCACTTTTCAAAGGAAAGCATGAAAGCACCCTCAGTGGCGGGGGGAGGTGCCGAGCTCTATCTACAAGGTCTGGGACATCAGGGTTCTACTTTCCTGACTCCTGAAGACCCATGCACACCAAGATGGCAGCCTGGGCCGTGGGGGCAGAGTAGCTAAGTATCACTCCAGGCATTCCTGGCAGTGAGGAGATATGCGCATGTGTGTGTTCTAGGGAGACTTTGAATTCAAAACGACCTTGGACAAGTCACTATTTTCTCAGCCATATTTGACTCCCTTGGACGAGGATCAATATAAGGGAAAAAATAACGATAACCTGTTCGTAAAAGGTCAATTTCATGAATATATAATGCCAGTATTTTATTTGGCATCGCACATGTATAATCTCACTTGTGTTTAAATAACTCGTTCCTGCTCTTTCTCACTTTCTCAAACTCAGAGAACGCTTCAGTTCCAGCAAGAACATTTCTTGTCCTGCTGCTCTGTTAGAAATCATAGTAGCAACTAGGTCTGGGGTTTACAACTTCAGGACCTTGGTAGACTCTAACAGACCAAAACAAAAATAAGATAGTTTCAACCAAGATAAACAGTTCCTGCAGGAAAGTAATTACTACTAAAGCACCAATGAACCTAAAAATCATCTACCACATGGCCCTGCAGTCCCAAATAAATGAAACTTGGACCTTGAGATATCTGCATATTCATGTTGACTTCAGCAGTAACCAAGACATAGACACAATAAAACACCTGTGGATAGATGAATAAAGAAAATGTACTATGTAGACATGCAATGGGATATCACTCAGCGTTTAAAAAAGAAGGAAATCCTGCCATTTGTGACAATGTGGATTAGCCTATAAGACATGATGCTAAGTGAAATAAGGCAAACACAGAAAGACAAAGATCTCACTGATAATGGAATCCAAAATAGTCAATCTATGAGAAGCAAAGAATAGAATGGTGACTGACAGAGGCAGGGGAAGGAAACAGGGGATAGTGGTTAAAGGGTACAAAGTTTCAGTTCTGTAAGATGAAGTCCTGGAGAGCTGGTGGGTAGACTACAGTGAATAATGATGTATGGTAGACTCCACACTTGTTAAGAGGGCAGAAGGTGTTTTTATCACACACGTGAAACAAAGAAAAAGGAATGATGAAGTGGTAAATGTGTTCGCAAGGATCATTTCAAAATCCATATTTTATCAAAGCATTAACTTGAATAACTTAAAATATATAATTTCTACGTGTCAATTATACCACCAAAAATCTGGGTGGGGGGGGAGTCAAAAATGGACTATCAAAGCAGTAACAGGAAACTGTAACATCACATTTAAGTGTAACTAAAGAGCTCAGAATTACACTGTTGCGAAATATATGGACACTCACCTGAAATGGGTATTTATTTTGACAGGGAATGACACCATCTTCATTCTTGACTATTTCCACACATTTGATTTTTGAAACATCAATAAATCCCTTTCTGTTTTTCTTCTGTTGAAAGAAAAAAGGGAAGAGTTATTACAGTCATAAGGTATTGAAAAATGCTACTAGTAGTAATATTTGCTAATGAAATCACTGAATCAAAACATTTCAATTCCCATCATTATCTACATCAAGGCTGCCTTTATTTTTTAAATTGTCCAAAATACTAAAACTTTAAGAATTATAAGCAAAAGAATCAATTTCTTTCTAAAGATAACGTTCTCTGTCCTTAGCCCCCAAAGCGCTAGACTATACAGAAACTTTGGTTATTCCCATTGGTTGTCACATACTTTGCTTTCTCAAATTTTGTTGACAGTCAGTCCCCCAGAAGAAAGCAGCAAGACCAGACAAAGCAAAATGCCACAGATTCAATCACAGTTGCAAACTCCAGTCGATTACATTTCCCTGCCACACACGGAACTCAGGTGACGACAAGATTGACTTTGGATGTGCACAGGAGGCCTCCAATCAACACTGAACGCTCTCCGCATCTGAACCCTTATCCCACACCCCACACACACATACACACATATCACAAATCTCCTAAACATTTCAAGACATTTCTCACCCCAAGTCATTCACACCCATGACCATAGGAATCACCTATCTGAGCATTTATCTCAGGAAACAATAAAAACAAATACAAAGTAGCATAAACAAAGACAACCTGATATAAAGCATGCACTAAAAAATTATTATAAATACAATGTAAAATAAATATTTACTGAATACACCAAATAGTAACTGATATACAAAAAGGTGTGGGAAACTGTTGTTCCAGTTTCAGGGGGGTTAATAATTACACCACAAAGAATAGAAGGGAAAGGAAAGAAATCTTATTATTCTTGTTCTTGGAGTGATCCAGTCATCTATCCTGATGATTCAAAGTTGCTATGAAATCCCCTGTAGACACAGCCTTGGGATATCCCTCACCTACTCCAAGGAACCTTCTCTGCACCCTCACTGTCACTATGAGACCTTCAGAACCAAACACTCATAACCTTAGCTGCCACAGTGCATTCCATTAGACCACTTGGCTGCCATTTTCCCAACGCAACTCTCACTCAATCATGTTCTCTCTCGCTCTCCTCTCTCTCGCTCTCTCTCCCTCTTTCTGCCCACCTGTGAGCCCCACATCCCCTTAAGCTTTTTGCAGCTTCTCTAGTCACACCCTTTCTAAGCCCCTGCTTACCTGCCGAAGCCACCTGTCTGTTCTCCCCTTGGCCATATCTCCACTACTGTGCCTCAGTTCTCCCGTGTATCTCTTGTGGAGAGAACCTGGGCGCCTCTAAGGAGACCACTGGTCTTATCAGAACTACATACCTTACCCATTCTTTTCATCCCCACACCGCTTTATGGAGAAGAGGAGCCATCCCATCCTGTGGGCAAACTCCAAGTTCTCCCTTCTGCAGGTCAAAAACACTTGAAGATGTACCCTTTTCTCTTTTCTCTTTCATCCTGTCTCCACAAAAAAAGCTAAAGGACATAAGAGTTACGACACTGCAGCTGCTACTTCCAAACTATTTCGGTCTATGCTGAGGAAAATTTCCTCTTAGTGGACGAGCAAACTTTAGCTCAGACAAGTTAAGTGCATCATCTCTGGCCCCCAAGCACCCCGAAGTGCACTAGACCCTGGGACACCAAGTTGCAAATGGGGCAGGACCCTGAACAGCCCAACAAGGACTCAGCATGGACAGAGCCTCAGCCAGGACAGGAAAGTGACAATGTGCCCAGACATTCTCTTCTGAGAGACTTCTGCCTCCAGACACATTCAGTCCACACCAAGAAGCCTCCTTCAGGGCTCACTACTATGCTAAGTCTCTCCTTTTCTTCCTGAAAGAGAAGAGAAACACACCCTCGGCCTTCCTTCCCTTCCCACCCACTCTTCCCTGATCACTTGCTTCTGCCTCCCACTTCCCCACAGCCTACTAAAGTTGTGCTTAAACACGCCGCCCACAGCCAAAGCCCTCGGTCTCACTCAACTGTCAGTCAAGGAAAACTGAAGTCAATGAGGAATGCTATGTACTTCATGGAATCCTCAAGGATACTATGTTCTCACGTATCTTGCACAGGCAAGAAACTGAATCAGATATATCTGCACTGAGGAGCATATATTAAAAAGCTGCTAAGAGACTACAGACCAACTAAGACTCAGATGCCCACTTCAGAAGGTAAGTTCTGGCGCCAGGTAGCGAGGCTACGAACAGCACCTGCAAAGGAAAACACACACCACATCCGAGGGTGACCCCGGCTGCCTCGTCTGTAAACAGAATAACAGTGTCTGCTTCAGAGATGATGATTACATGGGAATTAAATGAGCCAATGTTTGTAAAGTGCTTAGAAAAGTGTCCGTCTATAGTGTGATCTGCTTTGCTACATAAAGTAAATGAAAAGTAAAAGAGACAGAGGGAGGGAGGGA
>PVHY01027985.1:0-15675 GCA_004024945.1 Uropsilus gracilis | reverse complement strand
GGGGGGGGTGGAGGTGATTGGTTCTACCCCAGCAACATA
The DNA here is from genome assembly GCA_004024945.1 of Uropsilus gracilis. Classification (NCBI taxonomy): domain Eukaryota; kingdom Metazoa; phylum Chordata; class Mammalia; order Eulipotyphla; family Talpidae; genus Uropsilus; species Uropsilus gracilis. The sequence continues at coordinate 15,636 of PVHY01027985.1, read as the reverse complement.
GCGAGACCTAGTCTCAAAAAACAAACAAAACAAAAATGAAACCAAGTTTCCTAATTTTAAAAGATAAACAACAGGGTGTTGGAAGGAATGTAAAGAAAAAGGCACTCTCATATATGCTGGTAGGACAGCATCAGGGTATAACCTTTGGAGAGAACATGTGACAATGTATATTACAATTTAAGACCTGCTGATCCTGTAGCCTAGCAATTCCATTTCCAGGAATTTATCTTGCAGAAAAAATGTGTACAGGGATGTTCACTTCAGCAGCATCATTAATCAGAAAAACTGGAACCTGACCCAGATGTCCATTAGTAGAAACTGGTTAAATAAATTATGGTACAGCTATACTACAGAATAATATGGAACTGTTTAATAATGAGGTGCGTTGCTAGAGTTTAACAGAAAAGGTAGGTTTTTAAGTACTGCCAGGAAACTATGTGGAAGGTATATTGTTAACTGAAAAAGGCAAGTCGCAATAGTGTTTTTAAATAAGAATAACGTTAAGGCTGGGCACAGTGGCACATGCTGGTAAGCAGCAGCCTAGGAAGCTGCGGCCAGAACTAGGGATCACAGTTCGAGTCCTGACCGGGGCACGTAACGAGACCTAGTCCCCAAAAAATAACTGGGCGTGGTGGCGTGAACCTGTAATCCCAGCTACCTGGGAAGCTGAGGCTGGGGATTACTTGTACAGGTCTGTGGTACCCTGGGCAACATAAACCTGTGGTTCCATGAACAAGAATAGCAAGACCTAGTCTCAAAAAAAAAAAAAAGGAATAACATTGATTATATGCAGTCTTTTTTAAATTCTGGGAGATATATTCTAATCTGAAGATAGGGTTATGGAATTTTACCATCTGCACTTTATATGTCTAGAATATTCGCCTTGTAAAATAAAAATATTTTGTCTTATTATCATAAAAAGTAAAGAAAAATCATCCTTAGGGGCCTCCTACCAGCCCCTAAAGGTTTCCCAGACATCTATGAGTTTATTTTAAAGCCTTCTTTTTTTTTTTTAATAATTTATTTACAATAAATGTTTTAAAGCCTTCTTAACAGGGGTTCATGTTATTTTGGTTTTATCTATTTGTCTGGTGCTTTAATCTCTTTGTGCTTTAAATCATGAATTCCTCCAATTCAAGGACCAGCTATTTCATTCATCCCCCAAATTCATTACTGCCAGGACACAGACATTGCATGAGTAAAATAATGGGGGTGATGCCAGCTTCTGACTTTTCATTTTGATGAAAGAGTTGGTCGTTTTCATACTGTCAAAGAACAAACAGAACCATGAATCCTATTTCATAATTTACACAACTTAGTAGAATGTGTGTACTTTTGACAGTTCAAATGTATTCCTCATGGTTTCAACATTTGTTTTCCCTGGGTATTTGAGAGGGGAAGGGATTATGTCCATTTTTTTTTTTAACCTACCTGATCAAAAAACTAAAAATGCACAAAGAAATACAAAGTAATAGCCCCTCAACCACAGGGGACAAGGCAGCCAGAATACATGCTTTGTGTCTGTCACCCACATTATGCATGACACACATATACAGCGTTGACCAGGCCTATCTCCCCTAACATACTCTACCCAGCAGTTTCTAGGGGCCCAGATCCAGACACAGGACAGAGTTAACAAAACAGAGCCTAAGAAGAGTGAGCAGAAGAGCATCTCAAGCTCACTATGCATAGGCAAGGGATCATGGAGAGATCAGCTCCTCCACCAGGTCCTTAGGGTTCCCTCAAAGCTAGACAAGGGCCCTTCAACAACACTACTCTTGACATATTAGTGAAAAGAGAGATGAGGAATCAGAGTGCACTGCAAATAGTGGTGGTGAGGATGGTGTCATCAAAACTTCTAAATGGATAAACTGCGGCAAGTCCTACTTTCCTACAGGACAGAAATCTGAGTGAGCATGAAGGGAATGCCCTTTCTTTTGAGGAAGATATTTCTTTCTTTCTTTGAGTTTCTCTCTTTCAACCTGGACCTTCCTGCAGCCTCTCCCACCTCAAGAAGCAGCACATTGTGTTCTGGTAGGCACTACAATACAAGCATGCTCAGTATCCAGAAAAAAAAAAAAAAATCTCCTTCCCCAGAGGGTTCTCCGTGCCCTGGCATTCTGAAGTCCAAAGAGAGAGGTAGTCTATGTGCTCTCTGAGTTTCTTCATTCAATTCTGGACAAAAGCAAAGGGTAGGGGTGGGAGCAGTTCCAAGGGAGGTTTGTTTTTAGGTTGTACTGTTAGCCAGAGCTGCCATGGAGAAGAGAAGAGAAAGTAGGTGGCAGTTTTCCCGCCCTGCTCCTGTCTGCCCTGGACACACAGCCTAAGCCGAGGCCAGCAGGCAGGAGATGGACCCCAGGAGACAGATAGTCATGCTCTGCTCCCTTTGGGCCAGCTTGCAAGGCCTCCCCAACATGAAAGACCTGAACTGGCTCTGCTGCCAGGTCACTTTGCCCCCAGGAGACCTCTGCTTTGGGGGTGCAGGTGCACACAGGTGAGTAGAAGACAAGGAAATGAAAGCCAATAACATCTGCCTAAGTTCACAAAGAAATTACTGAACTAGAGATCTTGAAAAAATGGTTACTTACTGTTAATGAGGTGAAAGTCATGCACATTCCACCAAAGCCGTTCAGAGACAGGGAGATGAAGATGAGCACAGACAGAGCTGTCAGGAAACAGAAAGCTCATGAGTGGGGAGTCACAGGACTCCCAGGGAGGACTCCAGGGCTTCGCAGGAAGCAGGGTCCAAATAAACAAGGGGGGGAAGTGAATGACAGGTCATCAAGGTGAGCCAGTGTCAGGCTCCCGGCCTCCCCCTCACCATCCTCCCCTTGCCTATTTTGTGGTGCTTGGACTCTTGCGAAAGGTACCTACCTCCTTTCCCCACTAATCTAAGCAGCAAGGGAGAGATTTAGAGGAGCTGTTTCGCTGAAACCCCAAATCAGTAACTGAACCTCATTAACTTGGATGAAACTCAAGCTCCACTTTGGTGTTTGATCTGAAAGACCTTGGACAACAACTGCACCTAAACAGGGTTGGGGATCAGGTGGTTCCGACACCATCTTTCAAGAGTCCATGTGGGCTGCCTGGAGGGGACGCAGTTCACAGGCTCTGCACACATGCCTGCACCTGGCCTGGCCCCTAGTGCTCATCTCCCCTGCTGTCATCAATGAGGCATCAGGGCAGGCTGGCTTAGAGTTGAACAGCACCTGAGGGCTTCTCTCAGTCACCGGCTGGGGTGACTGGGTGCTACCCAACTGACCACTTGCAAGGAGGGTGTGGGGAGAGGCCCCTCTAGCCTGGCAGTGAGCACTAGGACCAGCACTGCTTCCTGAAGCACTTCCTGGGCACTCCCTCCCCTACCCCTGACATAGTGGAAGAGAAATGTACTCACAGTTTGGGTTGCTTGCTCCATATGCAATCATCAAGCAGGAGACAGCAAAGCAGGCGCTGAAAGCCAGCAGAAACAGTACATTACTTATTATCACATGATGTTTTCAATATTATTGTTGCTCATGGATATTTTCTCTGTGTTGATATGTTAATTGCATACACTCATAAAATGCTGATGTAATCGCCTAAAACACTATATATATCCACGAAAACATCAAACAAATCACAGCAGATTCATCACCCCTTAAGTGTGTGTCTGTTCGCCAATCGCCGGCCCTGTATCTTTCCTGCCCAGCTAAACTGTGGTCATCCGCGGCCTGCGCCCTCGCCCGGCCGGTCCGTAGCAGTCATACTTTCAGGGAATTTATATATCATTTCATGTAACAGTTCTAAGGAGTCTGCTTGGCCCCATTTTACTGACGAGGAAAATAAAATTCAAAACAAGGGAGAACCAAATTCTCCAGAATCTCCTAGGTAACAGGCAACTCAGCTGCAATTCAAGCTGCAAAGCCAAACCCAAGGATACATGCACACCCCAAAATACAGCAGGCAAGGCTCTGAAACACAGCCCTAGGCCTGTTCAGCCAGCAGACAGAACTTCACTGGGTACATGAGGGTGAGAGCAGCTTCTGAATCCCCTCTGCTTGTTCTGTCCGGGGCATTCAGGGCTCTAAGTGCTGCGGGGTGGGAGAAATGGCTCCCCCACCCACTCCCTCCACTGTCATGCTCAGTACAAACCACAGCTCTGTAAGAATATCCTTACTAGCCGGGCATGGTAGCTCGTGCCTGTAAGCTTCAGTCTATCAAGCGGCCGGGGCTAGGGATTGTGGTTCCAGTCCCGCTTGGGGCACCATAGCGAGACCTAGTCCCAAAAATTAGCTGGGCGCGGTGGTGCGTGCCTGTAATCCCAGCTACCTGGGAAGCTGAGGCTGGGGAATGCTTGAGTCCGTGGTACCCCGGGCAACGTGAGTCTGCAATTCCATGGGCAAAAATAGCAAGACCTAGTCTCAAAAAAAAAAGAATATATCCTCACTAATGGGACCAACTTGGGGAGGACCTTGACCTGAAAGGGTGACTGCTTGGAGGGCTGACCCTGAGTACGCAGACCAGAGTTGCACAAGATGATGTATGGGATTGGTGGAGGAAGAGGAAATATTGGAACTTTGATAATTTTTTTTATGATTTTCATTTCTATTTCTGTATGTGTATCATAAAGCACTAAGAATGGCTTAAGTGTATAGATTGGCAATTCCACGAGCTTTTATGGGAGCTACATGTTCAAAAATCCTTGAATCTGATGGAAAGTATAAGGTCAAAAAGACAGCAACTTGGGGCTCCCAGGCAAGTCCGGGAGGTGGGCCTTTTTTATGTGGCAACAATACCTCCTACTTCAGTGGCAGATGGTGTAGCAAGCCCATTCTGGGCACTTGACAGCAAGTATCAGGGTTCCCTGCAGTGGGGATCTCAGCCCAAGTGATTCAGTGGCCTGCACCTCCCAGCACTGACCTGCCCAGTAGCCTGAGTTTCCGTGGGCCGTATTTGTCCATGACGATGCCCAGAGGTAGGGTGATGGCGCTGAGCAGGAAAGAACCCACGGTGAAGGCCAAGTTTAACATCTCATCCTGGGCTTGGCAGCTGAGCCAACCATTCATCCAGCTCACCTCCTCCTGCTCCGACTCTTCTGTGGCCCCCACCGTGCCATTGGTGACGTTTTCTGTGTACAGAGGAAGGGAAACCTGATCACAGGGTCACGGCAGGGAGTCCAAAAAATCACAGAAGCAGAAATGCATTCTCTGGTGACAGAGCTGATCTGAGTGCCCATGTGGGCTTCAGATCCCCTGCAGCCGGCCTGGACATCCACATGACCTAAGCCCCTTGGCACAATAATGCCAACGTTCTTTTTTTTTTTTTTGAGACTAGGTCTAACTATTTTTGCCTGTGGAACCGTAGGCTCTCGTTGCCCAGGGTACCACAGACTCAAGCAATCCCCAGCCTCAGCTTCCCAGGTAGCTGGGATGACAGGCGCACGTCACCACACCCAGCTATTTTTTGGAACTAGGTCTCGCTACGGGCCCCAAGCAGGACTCGAACTGTGATCCCTAGCCCCAGCCACTTCATAGGCTGAAGCTTACAGGCACGGTGGTGCCCGGCAATAATGCCAAAGTTCTGAACTTTTGTGGGAATCACAGGACTTTTGGGGAACCCAATAAAGAAAGTTATGTTCCTGCTCTCCAGAGAAAGCAAAAACGGTCTTGAGCACAATTTCGGGGACTTCATGCTCCTCAGGGTGGGATTCCTATTTGAGAGCACCCACACCCTGGAGTACAGTTCTCAGGACCCAACCCTGGCTATGAGGCCCTGGACAGCCAGTAGCTTCTAAGCTCTTCCTGTGGATTTTGGCCAGTCCACAGGGGGCAGGCCCCAGACCACCTAGGCAGGGTAAGTTCCTGGTCTCACTTTATGCCTGGTTCTCTGCCAATCAGGGGGAAGAGTGGGCATCCTTCACTGCTAAGATCAGCAGACTTCTCAAATGCATGGCCCACCTGCCACCCCTCCACCAATCACTTCCGATCGTCAAGCACCACATGTGTTGTGACAGGACCCCTGGGGAATGAATGGGTGGTTGGTGTTTCATGAATGTTCAAAGTTACTCATTTTCATTTGTTCAGGAGCACCTTTCTAACTTTTTCTATTGCAGACACTGTTGCTCTCCCTCAGGGCCACACCTGCAGTGTAATCCCAGTCTTTAACTGTAATCCCAGCCCTTAACGGCCCCCTCCAAAGTCCACCCAGCACCAAGACAACAAAAAGGGAAGAAAAAGTGCTGTGGCAGCTGAGAGCAGGAGGGTGGGGAAAAGGCCTGGACAGTTAAGGAACTCTCGCCTCTCTGGGACTGCTGTTAGGAGGTGCTGACTAATCCTGAAGAAAGTCTGATTGGATGCAAGGTCATACAGGGAGAGGCAAGGAAATACCTCTCTTCAGATAACTGCCAGGCTCCCCACGGCAGCCCTCTGGCGCCAGGGCTGTAAAACTAAGGTCTGCAGAAACCTGCCAGGCCTCTCAGGCTGCACCAAGGTCACAGAAAAGGATGCCCCTTGGGTGAATCATGCCAACCTCTGACCACCAAACCCAGCTGGGGACACATCGGTCAAGGGTGAATTGCCAGGCCCTGACTTCTGGGTTCCAGTTTTGGTTCCTTCACTTTCTAGTCAAAGAACCTTGGGATGGTGACTTTATTTTATCTCAGTCTCTATCTAAAAATTGGTCATACTAAGGAATTAGTATCTGTCTCCTAGAGCTTTGGAACGGTAACTGAGAAAATCCAGACTATATTCTTGAGCTCATAAAAGCATAGAAAGTACTTAACATTATCTAATATAAGAGCCTGGGGATGGGGGCAATACAACTGATTGGCAGCAGAGCTGAAGGCAGGAACTGTGTGTGTGGTGACATCAACTCAGGTCTAGTCTCCTACTGGGCTTGGGTCCCACAGCACAGGGACTGTGCTCTGGCCACCTGCGTCCCCAGCACCTGTCCTAGGTTCTGGTGCACAAGAGTTGTTTATTGAATGAATGAATAAATGAATGAATGAATGAATGCAAGCAATGGAATCACCATGGCCAAAAGGATGAAGAAAGAAGGAAACAGGACATTTGGAACCAGGCTAAAAATAAGCAGAATTAAAGGAGATTATAGTCACAAGTTAACCTCCTGAAACCAGGCTGGGCATGGTGGCGCATGCCTGTAAGTGACAGCCCAGGAAGCCGCGGCTGGGGCCAAGGATCGTGGTTCGAGTCTCGCCAGGGGCACGTAGCGAGATCTAGTCCCAAAAGAAAGCTGGGCGTGGTGGCGCATGCCTGTAATCCCAGCTACCTGGGAAGCTGAGGCTGGGGGTTGCTTGAGTCTGTGGTACCCCAGGCAACATGAGCCTGTGGTTCCACATGCAAAAATAGTGAGACCTAGTCTCTAAATAAATAAATAAACAAACAAACAAATAAATAAATAAAATAACCTGCAGAAACCCCAGAAGCTATACAGAAAGTCAGAGTCTTTCTGTCCCCAGCCTCACCAGCTCCTTACCATGACACTCCATATTTTTCCAAAACAGCCTCTATCATACTGGTAGCCCAAACACACGACAAGTGTGGTGGGGTCATCTGAGCCCTTTAGGATCAGTTCAAAATGCTGTTACTATGCTGCCTTGACTGGCAGGCCTGAGCTACTCATCCACTGTGGGGAAGCTTCTGGAAAGACAGAATTTCTTCACAGGGTGGCTCTGCAGCAAAAACTGAAGGGGGGGGCGGGGACAGGGTCTCTACACAGCAATTGCATTTCCAGGTTGGTGAGCAGGTACGAGTAAGCTAGCACTAGAATGGCAGACTGGGTTGGTGAGTGGGCACCCTAGGGTCCTGGATCACTGACCTTTGAGACCTGACTGTGGCCATCCAGGGTCCAAAGCCCCTTATTATACAAGGGGACACATCATAACCCAGGGTTTGAGTGGTGTAGGGTCTGCTGCTGCAGGCTGGGCAGTGGTTAAAGGAAGCCAGGAAACACATCTCTGCACAGAGGCCCCAGGGTGTTCCTGCCCCCATTTCCCAGAGAAGAACCACAGCTGGACCCCTAAATCCACGACTGTACTCACTGAAAGGGAAAAATCCCAAAGCAATGTATCCAAAGCAATCTCCCTGATTTGCTCTCTAAGTGGGAATGGGGGGGCGGAAACATCTTGAATTGTTTACAGATCAGGTCATAGCTGTAACTAGACAGGGTCCAGTGAGAAGAGGTGGGAGTGGAAGGAAGGGCATCTGTCCCTCCTGCCTTTCATCCTGAAGCCACTACACACAGGAACAGGGACCTTACACTTTGGCCACCAGCCTTCTCTCCCCAAATAAATCCCTGCCTATGGAGCCACCTGGCCCTCTGCCCTCCTGCCTCCAGGCAATGATGGTGGTGGGGGGGGGAGGGTTGGGTTAAAGTTGGGAGCAGGGGACTGGAAGACTTCTTTTGTCAGTGCATGGAGCACTATTAGAGCTTCCCTCTCTGAGCTCAGCAGTTTTGTTGACAGTAAACAGCCCACACAAGTAGGCAGAGATCCAGCAGATGCCCAAATGCAGTCACACCCAGGCTGTTCCTCTCCCTCTGTTCCCACCTGGGCCATTGTGGGCCAGGAGAGACAAAAACAGATAAGCAATCAGGAAGTGCCAAGTCACAGGGTGCCCCTCTGTGCTAGCCTCCAGCTCTACCTTCACCCCAGTCCAGCCTGCTCTGTGCCTCACCTGTACCTGTTTATTAAACAGATGCCCCCACAATGGGCAGCCAGATTGGCCTGGCCCAGCCCAGACAGGGAAGTTGAACCAAGAAGACAGGCAAGTAATTGGTGAGGCCAGAGTGTGGAGGGAACAGGCAGCTTAGAAGGAGACCCAGGGGCAGGGAAGGGAGAACAATGCCTGCACTGTTCAGCCCCACTCACAGAAGACTCACACAAAATCTTTACAGAGAGCTCCAGGGAGAAAAGAGAGTGTGTGACCCTACTCAGGCTCCTCTGACATCCCTCGGTCAAAGAGGGGGCTCCCCCCAACTCATGAACAAAAAGGGAACAGGAAGCCTCCAGAATATTTGGCAGAACAATGCTTGAGGGAGCAAAGGGGCACCTGGCTGGAGGTCCCTCTAAATTCTTGAGAAGTCTCCTTCTCTGATGGGCTGTTACTGAGCCTCCTACCCCAGCCCCAGGGGCAGGCCCCCTGGGCCTCCCTGCTGATGGTCCCTGCCCTAGGACCTCCTGTCTCTCAAATCCTTGTCTATCCGGCAACAGGAAGCAGCATCTCAGTGCAGCAGGGGGGATGTAGGTAAGAGGTCAGCCTCAAACAGCAAATAAGAGGCAGAGCAGGGACAGTCAGAGGGCCGGACAGCCAGAGCCAGAGCAAACTGTCCTGGGGAGGCCAGGGCTTGGCCCCACAGCTGTGGTCAGAGTAGCTACGTGTGGTGATCACTACATTCATTGATGCCTTTGATTTGTGTGTCACTAAGACACTCCACTTTCTCTCCAATTCTACAATGAGGTACCAGGGGTCTCAGGGCAGGTAAGTCACTTGCTGGAGGTCTGAGAGATGGTCTGTAGGGCAGCTGGACTTGAATCCAGGACAGCAGATCCCACCTCACACCTCCTGCTTTTGACCTTCAGGCTGTGCTGATGGATATTACCAGGGTTAGAAGCATTCCAGGGAGGCAATGTTGTGAGAAGAGAATAAGCACAAGGCTCTCAGCATCAGGAACCACACTGGGTGGCCCTTTGTGATACCTCTTAAGGATGGCACTGACCCCAAGACCCTGAAAGTCAGCCCAAATTGGACAGGACTTCGATGGGAAGCCAAGAAGCCAGGTGGACCAGTGGATGTGAGAGGGAGAAATCAGGCCCCGAGATGGCAAGGAGGAAGAGAGGGTTGGTGCGAAGATCCAAGTGTACCAGCTCCTCTGATACATCCCAAGGCTGCAGGCACCAGTCTTTAGACCCTCTTACCCATGTTGATGCAAATCCAAAATAAACTCAGCAGTGGGGGGAGGGGTGGCTAAAATATTCATATTTGCAGCAATAAAAGCAAACAATGGTTTTTTAAAACTATCAAACCATTGACCTTTGGGTTTGAGAGACTGTAAAAAGGGAGGGCCTGGAAGCCACAGGGAATCTATGACTTCAACCCAATCTGGTGGGGACCAGCTCTGGCCCTGTTTCTGTGGGTGATGGCTGACCCCCTTCCTGGAGCCCCTTCCCACTGGCCCAGTCCTCTCTTGCTCCACCAGTCCTGTGTCTATTTGACACAGGGTGACTCGACAGGATAGGCAGCCAGGGCCTCTGGTAATGAGATAGCTAAAAACTGTATTGGGCACCAAACTCCTGGTGGGCAGGGTCTGAGAGAAAGACCCATGAGAAGCTTGAGAAGAAATGAAAAGCATGAAAAGGTCACATGAAAAGAAGAAGCCAAAAGTGGCCTGGAGAGAAGTGTGGGAGACTGGAGAATGGTGGGCTCGTAAGGAGAAGCTAGAGTGGCTGCGCTGGGTGTGAGCCCTCCAGAAGAGTGAGCAGGTGGTGGCAAGGAGCCCTGGTGGGAGAGTAGCTGGCGGCAGAGGAGTAGCCAGTGCGGAATTAGATGCTGAAGGCAGGTTGAGGGTGACCATGGGCTGCTGAGAGCAGGCCTGGTGAATGGGGCCAGATGCCGCCAAAGGCAGACCTGGAAAAGGAAGTATGTGTCACTGTAGCAAGGTGGCGTGGAAAGCTGGTACCTGGAGAAAGCCAGGGATTTGGAAAGCTGATTTTGCATCAGTACTTGTTGGAAAAGTTTGAAGAACCTTGGAGAAGCTGAGCAAGCTTGGAACACTGAAGAGAGAAGAAGCAAAGAGAAGACAGAAAAGAAAGACTGGATTTTGCAAAGTGCCTGCCTCAGGTTTGGAAAAGGACATCATCTTGGACATGTGTTTGGGACTTTCAGACTAAACGGTAATTGGGGTAAAATAACTGGCCAGTTGTGGTTTTCCTGGTTAATTTTCCTTATTAACAAAACCTTGTTTAAATTGCATTGTGACTCTGGCAACTGCCAGGCGTGGATGGGAAGAACCTGGAAGAATCTGGGCAGCAGAAGCTACATCTTAAAAGTGCCACTTTTTAGCCAGGTGTGGTGGCAGGTACCTGTAAGCCCAGCTACCTGGAAAGCTGAGACTGGGGATCGCTTGAGTCCATGGGATTGGGACTACCCTGGGCAAAATAGTCTCAAAATAAACAAATAAATAAAGTGACACTTTTTTTTTTTTCCTGTGGATTGTCTGTTGGAGGTTTCTGTCCTATTTTTGACCCAATACCATGTTCTGGGCTGTGTGGTCTGTCTGGAACTGCTTTGGGACTCCTGGCCTACTCTCTCCTGACTCACTCCTCCTCACTGCTCATGCTTCTGTTTAAACATCAAGAGTTTGTTGACTAACTTCATCCCATTGCACTCCCACTCCTGGTACCTGCTGGTGGTGGAGGCAACCTCTACAGGCTGCGTGATAGGCCTACAGGTCAGGGTGTGATGACTCCCTGGACTGGCAGACAACCGACTCTCCGCACAGCCTGCCAGCAAATACTTGCTGAATGGTAGGTGTGCGAAAGAGAAGAGTAAACATCCATAGGTAGTACTAGCCCCCTGAGCTGACCCTGTCATAGTGGGTCACTAAATGACTAAGGAAATGAAGAAGGAGATAGGTGTGGGGCTTACAGCAGCCATCTAGAGGCCAAAAGAATGCAAAATTAAGAAAGGCCCATTCCTCCCAGGTCAGGAACCCAGCTGACATCCTATTCACATCAGCCCTAGGTTCCTGGCCATTTTATCATCAGTCCTGATTGTCTAGTCAGTGGGCAAAATAAGTGAAGGGGCAACAAAGAAACAGGCTATTTCTTCCCTTCTTCCTCCTCACCAAGCTGGAACCCACACTATGACTGTGGCCAGATTCCGGCTGGAGTCCTGAGAAAGAGTTCTGAGAATCTTTCAACAGGTTCAGACAAATTCTCTTTTGAAAACAAAGCAAAGCATCTGTCCTAAGAACAGCAAAAAGCTGACACATTTACATCTCAATCAGTTGTAGGCAGATCAGCTTATCATGGCTAATAAATTCAATAAATGGCCCAACTGCTTCTCTGTAGTTCAGCTGTCCACCAAGTTTGAAAATGTGAGAACCAAGGAGAAACCTTGACCCTAAAATCCTCTAGGCACACCCAGTTAGGTGAGGCAGGGAGATGCCTGGCACCGTAAGACAACAGGTTATGCAGACTCCAAGAAGCAAGGAGCAGAGAGGCCAGAGAGATAAGATGTGTGAAATCAGCAGCCTGCCCAAGAGGATGCTGGGTCAGCAGGTTGCCAGACAGTCAGAAAAACCCAAATCAGAGGCAGGAGCAAAGGCACGTGATAAGAAGTTGATGTTCAACCCATGATCCTGACCCTTCACCTTCACTTTGGTCTATGGGAGGGTCAGGCAAGCTGCTCAAGGACTTAACCACCAGCTCAGCACAGCGTCTGCACAATCACTAGGTCTCCTCCCACTCAAACGAAGGAAGAAGTCAATGCTGAGGCAGGCATGAAATAAGCAGCCCCAACATTGCCGACACCATAAAATAAATCAGGTCTGCTGGCAACCTAGGGGAAAACCCTAGAATCTGTCCCTCCAGCACCACAGGGGGGTCAAAATAAAAACTGACCACAACAGTGTGTCAGTCTGGGTGAGATGCTAAAAGTTTCACCTGGGGGTGGTGATGTTTCTTTTCATTGAAAAAAAACAAAACCAAAAAAAAAAAAAAACTCCAAAAAAATCCATAGCTGGGCGTGGTGCGCATGCCTGTAATCCCAGCTATCTGGGAAGCTGAGGCTGGGTATTGTTTGAGTCTATGGTACCCCAGGCAATGAGAGCCTGCTGTTCCATGGGCAAAAATAGCGAGACCTAGTCTCAAAAAATAAAAAAAATCCTTCAGCGTAAGAGGGCCCATTTGGGATACCAGCAGGAAGGGTGATGATCTATCTAAAAGGAAGCATCAAGAGGGAGAAGAGGAGGAGCCCAGCTCTCCAACCTGTTTCTTCCAGTGTCACTAATCTCCTAACATCTGCTGGACAAAGCAAAAAGCTTATTCAAAGGTCTGAGTGAAGTTCCTCTCCCAAGATTTCTTGCTGATGTGGAGAAAGGTCTTCCAAGAACCCTAAGGCCAACAGAAATATTTCTGAGGTTGAAGGTGAAAGGTTGTAAGTGATAAACTCTACCCTCTCACTAGCCTCCCTTTCTCCTGCCATTCACCTCACCAGCAAAGCATCCCTAGAGACTGAAACACTTAGAGAGCCTCTGGGAAGATCAGAGAAGGCAAACAGGGAGGATTTTACAAAGGGTTCCAGGCAGCATGCGCTGGTCCAACACTTTCTCTCCCCCTCTAAGTAAGAAGTCTAGGAAGAAAAGCCTTCAAAGTGGTACTGGCACCAAACTTGGGCAGTCTCCATCTACAAGGGTTTGCAGGGGGCTGGCAGACAACGCCACCGGGGAAGCAGAAGTCACAGTACAATTGCTCAGGAGCCACTGCTGGGGATGGAAAGGTGAGGCTGTGGGCCACTTGGGTCCCACTCTGGATCTGAACCTGCTGACCTGCAGTAATTAGAGTCCTCATATGGGGGGATGTGAAGGTAGGGGTGCAGGTCCAACTTCTTATAGACAAGCATCCTCACCTCACACTCAGCAACACCAGTGGTGTGGCAAAGTGGAAAAACAGATCTAGTCATTTCCATAAAGGCTCCCCTGCTTTTCTTCTCCCCCTCCCCCATTGGGAGTAGAAGGTCACTGAGACTCTTACAGCCTAAGAGAGCAAATGTCCTTTAAAAAATCATAAAGCCACCCCCCCCAAAAAAAAAACCCATAAAGCAGAAAAAAAATAGACAAAAAATATTGTATCTGTCAAGTCCTCAAGAAACTCCATAATGGCCTGAAAAACATTTAGATTCTAGATGAACCCTTCATGGGGTGGAGGCCAAGCCACTTCCTCTCTCTAGTTGCACCCAGCCACTGAATCAGGAGTTCCTCTTTCTCACAGTCAGGGAGCAACATGTTTACTGCAGGGCAAGTGATGTGCCAGGCACTGGGAGGAGGAGTTCAGCAGCGTTCCTAGGTCTGAACTTGGGGCTTCTGCAGCTACCCTTTCACAACGGAGTGGTTTTGAACAAATCAGAAAAATCTGTCTGAGCCACAGTTTCTTCATCCACAAAACGGGGTCAGTAATATGCACCCAGGAAAGCTGGGTGAGGATCCAAAGAGCCTTTTGCTAACTGGGAGGCGCTGCGCAGTGAGGGGTTACTGCTGGTTAGAACTCCACCGCCATCCCACCCATCTCCCAAAGCCTCCCACCACGAGCCCACGGCACCGGTCTCACCTGGCTCCGTACACAGGTAGGAGTAAAAGCCCTCCGACTTGAGCATAATGAGCAGCGAGCCCCAGCCCAGGAGGACTGCCGAGAAGAGGAGGTTCTCCACCACAGCCGTGCAGGCCATCCACCATCGGCGCCGATGGGCAGTGGCCAGGGTGGGCGCCATGGCGCGGCTCGGCGCGGAGGCCCGGCTCCGTCCGGCTTGCAGCCACCTGCGCACAGACCTCGGCGTCAGCACCCAGCCCAACCTAGCTCGTGCGACCAACACCGGCCGCTACCGCAGCGCGCCGAGCTTGTCACTGCTCCGCGGCGCGGGCTGGTGGTGCGCGCCGCGAAGGAAGAAGCCTTAGCTCTGTCCCGGCCCTGGGCCATTCCCTGCCCTCACCCCTGCAGCTAGCTCTATCGGCTGCCTTTGGCTACGGGAGAGCAGCTCTCCCCCAAGCGGGAGATTTCTCCCTTAGCTGATTCAGAGGTAAACTGAGGCAGGAGAGCAGGAAGGGACTAACGCATGCTCAGGGACGTGCTCCCAGCAAGATAGACGTAGCTTGGTGGGGGCTGGCAGGGCAGGCGGCGTAAGACGCCGACACCTGGGTAAGGGCATACCTGAGGGTGGTCAGTCCCCTCGGACCCTGACAGGCCCCCCTCCCGCCCGACCTCGAGACCCTTCCCCAGAGCTGGTGGCTTCAACCACAAGATCAGCGCACCGAGCTCCGGAACGACCCGCCCACGGTTTTCTCATTGGCCTGGCCGCACAGGAACTACTGCATCATTGGCCACTCTTTAGGTCGCTAGGAGCTGCGGCCACGCGAACCCCGCATGGGAGCAGCAAAGCCGGTTCAAACCGGCGGCGCGAGTCACCGGCGCGACCCCTATCCCGGGCCATTACCTCAGTTATTAACCCGTCTCCATGGAAGCTCACCCCGTTCCCTCCATCCCCTAGCTCCCTTCTCTACTCGTCATCTCTTCCCTGGCGACTCCCTTATCCATCCAGTGTCTCTCCTTTCCTAGTCACGCATCTCCTCCCTCGACTCCTACTAGTGCTGCTTTTGTCCACCCTCCGGAGGGTCCAGTTCCCAGTGTCCCAGCTCACCGGGCTCCCAGTAGTGTGTGTCGGGCCCGCCGGCGCCTTTTCTGCCCCCTTTTATTCCAGCCCTTTTATTCCGACCCCAAGATGAAAACACTGCCGCGCGCTGATTGGCTGAGTGGGGGCTGGAAACAGGCGTCGACCAATCCGCGGCCACCCGCCCGCCCCGCGGCGAGCAGAAGCCGGTTGCGGCCGGACTTGGAGACAAACAAGGGCGCTTGGAGGGGGGGGGGGG
>PVHY01027984.1:0-15665 GCA_004024945.1 Uropsilus gracilis | reverse complement strand
GATGGGCAG
Organism: Uropsilus gracilis; assembly: GCA_004024945.1. Taxonomy (NCBI): domain Eukaryota; kingdom Metazoa; phylum Chordata; class Mammalia; order Eulipotyphla; family Talpidae; genus Uropsilus; species Uropsilus gracilis. Next base: position 15,656 of record PVHY01027984.1, on the reverse strand, counting down.
GTGGTTTTGGTTAGTGGCTCTGATCTACGCTCTCCTCTCCTCCGTGTCTCTCTCAGGTCCTGGGTAACCGAATCAGAAAGCACCCCTCTGTGTCAACTCGCGTTTTCCCATGAGCCTCTGGGGGGAGGGACTTGCATTCACATTCATTAAGTACCTGTTTCAAAGCAGGTACTTCCACTACTTCGTTCAGTCTCACAGCAGCCTGGTGGGGACTGCTGAGCGTCTGAGAGGGGGAAAGCTCACTGGCTGGATGAACCCCTGTTTTGTACACTGGGGTATCTTCAGTAAGGGCCCAGAGGATGGGTCCGCCGACTTCCTAGGACCCCAGACGCTGCATTCATAGGTGCCAGGGTGAGAGGGGCTGCGCCAGCCAGGAGGTCTTTGAGGGTAGCCCTGGTGACCCGCGAGGGCGTTTTTCTTCTCAAGCAGCGTGAGGGATTTAACTACAGAAACCATTGAGTGATTAAAAGCTTGATTTCAGATGATTCATTGAAAAGCCAGATTGATTAATAAAGAAACCTTTTTAAAAGGCTCTTCTTAACTGTATGGCATTTAAGTGGTAATCCTTAAAGCATAATCAAATAGAGGGCTTATCAAAGCTATAATGAAGAAAATAGAAATCATTTGTAATTAGACAATAATTAAAGGCAAGTGCATGCCCAGTGATTTTAAAGTGCTTGAAAACAATTAGTTTTCTTAAGTAGGTTAAACATCTGGGTTACAAGCTTGTTTACACTATTAATTTACTTAGCAAACCTGTTCTTCAGAGATGATGCAAAAGTGAACTTTAACTTGGCGGTCTGAATTATTGTCAATGGCAATTTAATGGATACTCTTTTTTTTTTAAGTGTGTTTTTTTTTTTCCCTGTAGTTTCTTGAAAAATCACTCTGTCCTTCCTAAGGTAATCCATCCTACTAGTCCTTATAGTCTCTATAAAGTAGAGAAGGCGGGTGGTCAGACCAGGGGTGCGAAGGCTCAAGTTGAATGAGAAGGCCTTCATGTAGGGGAAGGGCCAGGTGTGTGTCCGAGTCTGGGGGAGGTAAGCAAGGCACCCCCGTGTGGCTGGGTGGCAGGAACACTGGCGGAAAGGTTACTACAGGATTGACCAGATCGCTGGGCAGGCAAGGATAGAGGGGCTCACAGCTCTCACTCGGGGAAGGGAGTTAGAATGAACCCTGTGATGCTGGAGTGCCTTGGCTGTGTTATACCTGTTCACGGAGAGAGGGTTTACATGCCTGGGGCCAGTGAGACTCCAGCAGCAGCAAGCGTGTCATGTGGCCTGATCCTGGCATCAGCGGCCCTTTGCCTCTGAGAGGAACGCCCGTATTTTGGAGACATGACTGAGAGGGTTAGGGCGGAAGAATCTTCAATGAACCTGGAGGACCTTGTGCTAGAAAGCACAGAAGTCTCCAGAGAAAGAGGGAGACATTTCAGAAGGCTACAGAGTCGTGTCTGAAGGGCTCCCCCTGCCAAGTCTGGGATAATTTGATCATCCAGTTTTACTCGGAGATTAAAACCTGTTGAATGAAAGCAAGAACTGAAGGTTCTCACGCAGCATCACCTGTTCACAACCTGTGTGGACTCATGAGTGAGGCTGGAGTACATGGGGCAGCTGGCTTAAGTTCAGAAGTGCCTCCCCCCCCCCCCCACGGGATTCCCTATTAGATCCACGGGTAAAGAGTAGCTGTGGGAGTGAAGGAACTTGGCGGGCACCACACCGGCCAAGCTACTGCATGAGCGTCACCAGCAGTGATGGGAGTTGTAGTTTCATAGAAGTTTTTGGGAGACAAATGGAAGTCGTGTCACCTGACTGAATGCAGCGAGGTCTCGCATCTTCTTGGTGATGTTCTGGGTCAGGAGCATGACCCGAATCCAGTGCCAAGGAAGCGTCGGGTGAGCCCCGGGCCAGGGGCAGCGTGCAGATAAAGGGGCCTGCGAGCCTCTTCCGAGTTTCGAGGTCAGGGAAGTCGAAGCAAGACCGAAGGACCATGTCAGATAGAAGGAGAGGACTGACTTATCAAGGCCCCCCCCCCCCACGTGACCTCAACCTACAGCCTTCTGCTGGAAGGACTGCGGCTGGTCCACATGCTGAGACTTGACTGGGGCTAGGTGATCATGTTCATCCTTTCATCGGAGAATTTTTTTGGAAAACATGAAAATGCATGGGGTAAAGCCACGTGAGATCGACAGTTCTCAGTGGCTCTGTGAAAAAGGCTTCTTTGTGGCAGAAACTTTTCTGTAAGTTTGAGGTTGTCAAAATTTACCAAAAAAAAAAAAGTAAGGTCGGGTGCGGTGGTACATGCCTGTAATCCAAGCGCTGGGAGGCTGGGGCCAGGGATCGCTTGAGTCCACGGGTTCAAGACCACCCCGGGCAGCATAGCGAAACCTAGTCTCAAAAATAGCTGGGTGCGGTGGTGGGTGCCTGTAATCCCAGCTACCTGGGAGATTGAGACTGGGGATGGCTTGAGCTCATGGGATTGGGACTGCCCCAGGCAACATAGCGAGACCAAAAAAAAAAAAGTGATACCTCACCTGAAACGAAGAGTCCCCCCATTTCTCATTGTATCCTAACCCGTCCCTACCCCACCCTCCCCGCTGTCCGACTTCCTGGAGGCAGCACCCTTCACCACCACCCTTCACCACCCTGGCATCCTCCTTCAGCCGCTCTCATGTGCGGAGGGCAGGGGTTGCCGACCATGCCGTGCCCGTGGGGTGCTGCAGATAGGGCACTCCTGGGGTGACCATGGTCAGCCCTGGTTCCTGTCGTCGTGGCTGTGTGGTCTCGTGTTATAGGGAGGCCTCTCATGGGATTAAGGTGATGGGAGCTTAAATTCTAAATTCACATCCCAGTTGTGCCAGCCACCGCGAGGGCTTCCTTGGCCTCTCTGTGCCTCGCTTCCCGGACCTGTAGTTTGAAGGTGTCACCAGTGCCCAGCCGGCAGAACAGATACAGCCCAGCACCCCGTGCACAGGTGCATGCCTCCCCCTGGGTGTGGTGCAGAGCACGCCTTACGCTGTCCCTGATGGGGGCTTTAGAGCATTGCTCTCTACTGCCGTAAGTAATCACGAAATTGTCTTTGCACAGTTTTGTACCTTACCCTTTAACTTGTGAAGCGTTTGGTCACTTTTCTGCCATGAAACTTGGCTTGCGGGTTTGTTCGTCTGCTAGAGTGATGTGTGGAAACCTAGATACAGGGAAACGTTTGTCTGATCTTCTTTGACGCACCCAGCTGGAATTTGAGTACTATGGAATATGACTTGCTGGCTTCATTCCAGACTTATCTCTACACAAGTGTTATCTATTGATGTTATTTTAATAAGGAAATTTGTTCATGTTTAAACAATGTAATTTTAGAACAGTTCGATGAGTTTCGCCTAAGTTTGAAAGGATCATTTAATGCCTGTGACTAGAAAAAGTCAGGTTACTTCCCTCTCATTACTTAGTAAAGGCCAAGAAAATACTGTATATGAGGTTTTGAAAGCATTGCTTCATGAATTTTGAAAAGCAGCTAATTCCTTTTGGTCCTAGTTTAGTTAAAGTCATTTAATTTCATGTTTATTTTCCTGTGTTCCCATGCAAATGTGGCTTTTAAAACCAGAATGGGCTTTTAAAACCTCTAAATGGCGGAGTTGTTTGTTTGTTTGTTTGTTTTGCCTCTTTTCTCCTCTGGCAGACCTAGTTTGCAAAGGACCAACTTTTTATTGTAACGGGAATGTTTCCGCTTCTTATGTGCCACATTTCAGGGAATCAGATAACTTATTTTTAGGGTATTGTAATTGCAAAGCTGTCATTTTCTTGTACCAAATGAAAGAATGTAAGTAAACTGTGACTATCTGTGTGTATATGTCAGCTCCAATGGGGTGGATGGAAGAGATCCTTGAAAACTGAGGCAAAAAGGTCTGTCTCACAGGCAGACAACCCTTTCCTTAAAGAATAATCTAATTTACATCTCGTGCCTCAGTTGGGTGGTGCAGAGCCCACAGTTGGCTCCATGTTGCTGGCCCCTGAGGATCTAGAACATGGGAGGGCAGGTAGGGGGAGGGCAGCAGCAAGAGTAGCATTGTAGGAACAGGAGCAGCTGAGTGGAGCTGTTGGGTAGTGGTGCAAGGGGGGATGAGAGGGAGCATTGTGCCTCCCATCAACCCCTGGGGTCCGCAGACCACCAGTCTGTACCTCAGACCTTCCATCTCCTCCATGTTCCATCTTCACTTGCTTAGCCTCTCCATGCCCAGGTTCTCGTTAACATTTTGATCTGACACAATTTTTAATTCGGCGAGGATGTCACGCTTGGTGCCTCGGCCTGTGACGAGGGCGAAATCTACGCTGAACGGGCTTTGCGAGCTTTGCAGCTGACTTGCCCCTTGCAGAAAATGCTGGCCACAGATGACCAGCCTGTCTGGTTGAGTGAAACCGAGAGGGTGAATTCCATGTTCACCACCTTCGTTAACAGCCTCCCAAAAGCTCAAAAGCAAACACACACTTGGTCTTAGGCTGCTGCTGCTGCTGCTTCCCACCAGCTGTCAAGACATGGCATACATCACAAAGCCCTCACATGTCACAGCACACCAGGTCCCCTCTGCCAGGCCTGCACCTCCTTAGTGGGGTCCCATCAGGGTTGCTTCTGGCTCTGTGACCCGCTTCCTCTTCGCTCAGCCCATGCCTCACTGCTCACCCTTCTACGCAGAAGTCAGCTTCATGAGAATACTCTTTGCTTCTCCTTTCATCTCTTCCAGGTATGCCATTAAGAGCGCAAAAAGCATGCGAGGGTGTGGTAGAATAGACAGAACTGGGAAGATAGCCCAACAGACTCTTTAATGATTTTACTTTGAAAAACGCCACATAGGGAAAATCCTTACAGTTGTTACAAGCTCTGTATTTAAGACGGAATGTTGAGGCCCAATACCTTCTTTCTTTATATAGCTCTGGGTTCAGTCAGAACATTCTCAGGTGGTGAGGCTTCTGTTTCTGCTTCTGTGATTTTGTTATGTTTTGTTTTCATTTCCTGCCATGTGGCAGGTGCAGATGAGAAGGTAGAAGCTGCTGAAAATTCCAGCCCTATGTTTCCACAGGGCACAGGGATCTGCAATCCAGAAGGCCTGTTAATCGTAGGGTGGGGACTAGCCCTGACTTCACCTCTAGCTGGTCTCCACTTGCCCTTTATAATGTGCCCATCCCTCCCCTCAGTTTTCTTCCTTCCTCTTCTTACCCCCAAATAGCATTCTGCTCTCCTCATCCCTCAATAAATGACAGGGAATCAGAAGGGAAGGAAAAGAAGCCGGGCATTGGTGGCATGCGCCTGTAGTCCGAGCGCTGGGAGGCAAGAGGCCTGGGATCGCTTGAGTTCATGGGTTTGAGACTACCCCAGGGCAACATAGTGAGACCTGGTCTTGAAAAAATAGCTGGGTGCAGTGGCAGATGCCTATAATCCCAGCTACATGGGAGGTTGAGGCTGGGGGTTGCTTAGTCCACGGATTGGGATTACCCTGGGCAGCATAGCAAGACCTAGTCTCAAAAAAAGAAAAATAGAGAGAAAGGAAGGAAGGAAGGAAAAGAATAAACATTTCATAATGCTAATAAGTTCTGACCAAAACGCTTCGCTTTGTATGTTGTCAAATATCTTTAAAACCTTAAGGGATAAGAACATTTTGTTTGTCATGTTTCCGAAGCCATCTGGACGTTGTTTCAACTCTATGATTTCTTCAGTCTAAGAGAAGGAAGGGGGGGGGCAGGAACTTTTTCTCTGCTTATGCATTTTGGCCAGTTCCATGAAAACTTGAGAGTCTGTGTGTGTTTATGCACCAATAAGACACACTGGACATGCTGATCCAGTTCTCCTTGTTAGGGGTGCTGTGAGCAGTGCCCAACGCCAGCCATTTCTGCTCCATCTCCTGCCAGTGTTCCCTGGAGTCAGCACAGACCAGGCAGTACACGTTTTCCTGATTGTTGAACCTGCTCTTCTGACTTCTCTGTCCCACTGTATTCAGAAAATGCTTCTAACACTGACTAGTGAGGCTCAGTTTTACATGATACAAGTCTGTCTGTGGAACTTGGGCTTTCATTCAGGCACCGCTGTCATGAACGAGCTGTCTCTGAATGATGACGTGTGTTATCAGCTCGGGCAGCCCCCATGATGCTCCTCTGTTGAGAGCAGTTGACTGTCACCCTTTGCTGCAGAGCCAGCTGCGCTTTCAGGGAGGTCTGCTGGCCCGTCAGCTCCTGTTTTTCCTGTTTTTAATAAGTTGCCAGTTAGTGGGTTTGTTTGCTCTTATTTTTTTAAAGATCACTGACAGTTCATTGCAGCAGACCTAGAGAAAAATACCTGCTTCCCAAGTTTCATTTTCATCTATCTGGTGGAATTGACATGAAGACTTCCAGCAGGTGTTATTTTGAAAGTGCTGATGCATTTTCATCTACTAAGTAGCACTGTGTAGTTTTTCCGCACAAGCCTGCAGCAAAGCATGAAAGGACACATCGCCATCCATTAATTTTGAGGGATGTTTAATTCAAATGTGACTTATCAGCTGTTCCTGGCCAGGCCTGTGGGTCACACGGAAGTGTGCTCACCCCCCGCCCCATTTTCAGAGTGTTTAGACTCTGAGTAAGACTTGTCTTGCATCTTCTGTTTTTGTTCAAGGCTTGGTAGAAGTTTTAAAAATATTTGTAGCACTCTACTAAGGAGGCAAATGTCGTTCAGTAAATGCCAATTCACTGATTATTTGATAGTATAAGGTGGGCCTTGTTTTCACCACCAGTGCAAAAAAAAAAAAAATCTTTGGCGTTGCTGTCAAAAGATTACTGGCACTATAGATATGCTGCATCAGTGACTTCTAAGGAAAGAAAAATTTACATATGCTAGAATAATGTAATCGCCAAAGTTGTGAGACAATCAACTTTGATTTGCCCATAGAAGCAGTCGTAATCATCAACCTAGAAGCTTCAGGATCTGGGTGAGGTCCTGTACCGAGTCTCGTAAGTGAGTCATTAACTTGAAAATTGGCGTTTGAGCATTGAGAACTATTTTAATTATTGAATAATTATCATTGTAACAGACAAATACTAGCTTGGTGGCATTCTAAGTTCATTATATTATCTAGTTGGCCTTTAAATGTAATTATTAGACGTGCTGAATGTTTATCATCCATAGAGTATTTTGGATCTACAAATGCGGTATCAGTGCTGTTTTGGTTTGGAGATTGTATCAGGTGAATTTGGGTGACCTAAAGGGATTTTGATTGTTGGGGTGCTGAGGCTGAAGATAGATTTCATTTTCCTCTGTCACAATATAAGCATGTAATCTTAGTTTTAAATGTAAGAGACTGTGCAGTGCAAACAAATACTGCTTTCTGTTTCTGGAACTACCTCCCTCCTTGGGTTTTTACAGCCAGTTGCCTCAACTACTGAATGAGGGTCACAGAGTTTACCTCAAGGATTGGGGATTATATATATTTAGCACAGTGTCTAACACATAATGAGTACCAGTGTATTAGCTGATGCTAGGCTGTTAAATGATGGCCTTCTGTGTAAGGCAACTAGGCATGAATATGTGACAAGAAACTTTCTAAAGGTCAGTCAAGTATATCGTCTTTTTATTTGAATGATTTTTCTACTTTAGACTAAGGTTTTTCTTTACATATCATTATAGTATAAACAGATAATATAAGAAATAAGCCTAATAAGACCTCCAGGAAAGAAGAGGTAAAATTCCATTCAAGGAATGAAAGAAGACATAAATACACATAGAACTCTGGTGTGATCACGGCTAAGAAGAGTCAGTAATGTAACAATGCCAGTTCTCTATGTGTTGGTGCTTGAATTGGAAGCCATTCCAATTAAAAAGAAATAGCCAATCATTTCCTGAAATGTGATAAGGTGATTTTAAAATTTCTATGAAGAAAGAAAGCAGGAATGACAGGTAGGAGCTGTCATTGGCCCAAAGAGATGCCTCCCCCCCCCCCCCCGGTGTTGTGGGAGGACCACAGCACACACATGGTGTCTGTGCAGGTAGAGGAGGGTCAGTGGAAATACTGCTCCTATCTAATCTGCTCTGACTGGCCTTCCCAGCTGGTGGAGAGCTGTGACCTTTGACACTGCAGACAGTAGGAGAAAGTGGGATTTCAACAGGTAGCAAGGTTGGCCCATTAGGTTGTCATAACAAAATGCCACCATGTAGGACCTGAAAATACCAGAAAATTACCTCCCACAGTGTGGAGGCTGGGCAACCAGATTCACAGTGTTGCTGCTTCTGGGCCTGAGACTCCCTCTAGAAGGCACTGTGCAGGAATGTGGCCTGGTCTCTCATCTGGCTTCCGCTGTTACCTGGCAGTCTTCGGGTTCCTTGGCTGGTGGCCATGTCACTCCACTTTCAGCCTATCTTCATGTGACGCTTTTCCACTGGAAGGATCCAGTCAGACGCCATGTGCAAAAGTGGATACCAGTGATTTCAGATCACTATGAGGAGTATTTTTCTAGAAAATACTCCTAGAAACAAATGTAGTGGAATAATGCCGGTCACAGTGGCTTGTGCCTGTAAGCTTCAGCTTATGAAGCAGCTGGGGCTAGGGATCACCGTTTAAGTCCCGCTTGGGGCAACACAGTGAGACCTAGTCCCAAAAAATAGCTGGGCGTGGTGGCGTGTGCCTGTAATCCCAGCTACCTGGGAAGCTGAGGCTGGGGATTGCTTGAGTCCGTGGTGCCATGGGCAGTGGGAGCCTGCAGTTCCACGGGCAAAAATAGCAAGACCTAGTCTCAAAAAAAAAGAAGAGTTGATGCATTATGTTTTATCTAATCTAAGAACTTAACATTCATCAAGTGTCACTATAATGCAAAGGAAAAATGATTCGCAAAGGACTTAAATCCAGGATACTACTAGAAATCAGTACAAAAAGACCTAGTTGAAGAAATAAAGAAGTGAAATAAGAATTTCACAGTGGGAAAAAATTCAAGTAGCCGGTAAGTAGAGGAAAAAATAATTCCATTTAATTAGTAATCAAGGAATTGCAAGTTAAAGTAGAGTGAGGGAGTGAGCTGCCATTTTGCACTCATCAAATTAGGAGAAACTAAATTATTTGAAACTAGCCCAGGGATTGGTAAGAGATAATGTGGTAAAAGCTGTTGTGGGTGTATGAGTTAGAACCACTTTGGAGAACAGTGTAGCCGTTTCCAGTAAAAGCTGGAAACCTTGGTGGTGGCCCATGGCCTCCTAGTTCACGTTGTGGGCAGGAAGCCTCCCCACAGAGGAAGCACCATGAACCCAAACCTCGTGGAAGCGTTGTGTAGGAGTTTCTATAGAAGCTTGCAGGAGAATGTTTACAGCAAGTGCCATGCAAAATCTGGATCCCTAGATGTCTCTCTGGTAGCGAATGTATTTACATTGTGGTGTAACTACTGTGGAATGCTGCATAGTATTTACTGAATGAACTGTAACACCAGGTGATGTAACTGATGAATTTCAGGAACATAGTGTCCTGTGAGAACAGCAAGCCAGGGAAGAATAAAATAGTCTATTTCCATTCTCAGATTCGCATGATATTATCTAGGTCACAGAGCATAGTCTGGTTAGGCCAGGGCCCTTAAGCACTGCGGTGAGACCGTGTAATCCCTGTTTGGGGGACCACCCCATCACCAGGTGGGAAAAGGGGGGTAGTCTGGAGTGGTACTAAGGCTTCTGGGAGCTGGAAATGTTCTGTTCCTTACTGAGTGCAGGATATATGGGTGTGCTTTTGTATGTATTAAATATTAATAAGAAGGACTTGGGGGGGGTATAAAAAAAAACAAAACCCAAAAGCAGCCCAAACGTTCTATTGCTTTTGAGGAGAAAAATTGCAGAAATACAAGTCTCCATCCAAAAAGAAATTCAAGCCCTGAATACTTATTTTTCACATGTGCTTTGAATTCTTTGTAGATGAGAGATGCTTGCAATGGGGGAAGGGAAGGCCAGCCCAAGGGGGTGGGGGCTGCACCTGCACGGTGGCCTGGGGACCAGGTTGGTTCACAGTTACCCCGTGAAGCAGTGACCCTATACCCAGGACCTCCTACTCCTTTTGTTTTCTTGGCCTCACTGGGCCAGATGGAAATGTTTTCCCAATTAGGTTCTCCATCAGCTTGTCAGTCATTTAACTTTGCAGACCCTAAGCCGTTGATCAGACTTGGAAATGTGAGAAGCTGACTGTCTGAGCTACCAGGAAGCCAGCCTTCCCTCAGAACACTCGCTTTCTCACTACGCCTGGAGTCCAGAGACCTTTCATGATCCCTTTACCTGCCCCTTTCTATTCAAATCACAAACCTCCTAGAACAATAGATATAAAAGTAGCTTTCGTTCTGGCCTGTCCAGGCACGCAGCTATTGAAAAGGCTCAGCCTATCTCCCTGTATCAACCTGAAAGTAGAAAGCAAAGGGGAAAGAATAAATTCTGCACCTGGGAGCCAGCCACGGTGATGCGCGGCTTTAATGCCAGTCTGGGACGGGAGGCTGAGACTGGGAATCGCTTGAGTCCATGGGTTCAAGACCCGCCCAGGCAACATAAGTGAGACCTAACATATCTCAAAAGATAGCTGGGTGTGGTGGCGCACGCCTGTAATCCCAGCTACCTGGAGGACTGAGGCTGGGAGTCATTTGAGTCTGGGGTACCCCGGGCAGCATAGCGAGACCTAGCCTCAAAAAAAATGCACCTGGGCCTGGACAAACTGAGACCCAGGCCTCTGTGCTGCTGTTCCCCGTGGGTAGCGCCCCAAAAGCTCAGTGTCCTCACTTTAAAACAGAGAGGATGATCGACCCAGTTCCATGTCCGGGGCTGAAAGAGGAGTGCTCAGGAAGCACGAGGGTTTGCCCTGGCATGCACTGGAGGTCCTGGCCTTGCTCCCAAACTGCCCCTCAGGTTTCCCGGGGTGTGTTCCCTCCGCCAGCGTTTCGCCACCTGCGTGAGCATGGACGGACCCCATAAAGTCTTTGAAATGGTTTTCTCGACTGTAAAGCGGAGAAGCAGTGTCCGTGTCACCTTCCGCTGCCCAGATCAAATAGGCAAGAGAGGTGAGACCAGGGCCCGAAACTGCCCTGCGCTGGCACGCGGGGGGATCCAGGTGACCGGCCTGTCCCGTCAACGCCAGCCCCGCCACGAGCACGCCCGTGAAGCTGCTGGCTGGGTTTACAGCCTGATCTTTATGAAGTTGCTTTGAAGGGACCTGAAGAGCTTGCTTCAGTTGGATGAGCGAGTTTGAGTCAGTTTCCGCTTCCAGCTTCTCGGTAACCAATCATATTGGGCCAAAATTATTCTTTGTTTTCTCTCTCTCTCTCTCTCTCTCTCTCTCTCTCTCTCTCTCTCTCTTTCTTTCTTTCTCTCTCTCTCTCTTTCTTTCAATGTTTTGCTTTTGCTTTCAGTGATGGAATAGGTAGAATCACGGTGCTTCCTGAGTGTTTTTCTTCCATGGCAGTAGAGATAATGTTAGAATCCTAAATAGCCAGGCATGGTAGCTAGTGCCTGTACTCCAAGTGCTGGGAAGCAAGAGGCCAGGGATCACTTGAGTTTGTGGGTTCGAGAATACCCCGGGCAACATAGCGAGACCTGATCTTGAAAAAAAAAAAAAGGAGTCCTAAATAATGACTGACATGAGGAACCAGAACAGACTTGTGCTAAATCATGTCCTGGTGCCACCTCTGCTAGGACCTGAGCTGAGTTGTAAGGAGCATAGGTCGGGCCCATGCTGCATTCAAGAGACTTGGCCATCTTCAGTGGCGTCCCTGCTGACTTGGTCCCTGGGTAGAGGCACTGTGACCAGAGTCTCGGTTCTGGTGACCAGCTGGAATGCTCCTCTGATACGTTTCCAAGTTCTTGCTCAACTTGGAAATCTTTGAGCAAGCTCTGTCTGGATGCCCCATGGGCAGCTGAACTTGACCAGACCCAGAGCTAAAGTCTTTAGCTCCCTCGCCTCCTCCACCTCCCCCTCCCCTTCTCTTCCCTTCAGGAGCTCTCTTGAGTGATAGCTGCTTTCTGTATCAGTCACCTACCAACCTAGACATTGTCCCACCCTGGAGTTTCTCAACCTGGAAATGGACGTTTGAGCTGGATAATCTCCAGCTTCCTGTGGAGGGATAGCTTCCTGTGAATTGTTGGGGGTTCAGCACCCACAACCTCTGCGCCTGAGGTGCCAGCAGCATCCGGTCCCCTCAGTTATGGCACTCAAATATGTTTCCACAAATTTGTCAGCCCTCCCTGGGGAGGGGGTGGGCAACCGTCCCTGATGAAAATGACTGTCCACACTTCTTTTTTGTTCACCTTCCTCAGGTGCATTTTGCTACAGCTTCTGGAATTACAGTTTTGCGATGTCATCTTTCCTTTTCTGTCTGTTGATCTTTCCTTGCTGGTGTCTCGAATCAGGCGCTTTCTCTTGCGTGAACTATTTCAGTGTCCCGTGTTCCAAGGACACCACCGTTCTGACTGAATACCTGCCCGGCTTGGTGCTCTGCAGCGTTACACATAATCCTTACCACAGACTTACAGTCGGTCTCCTGGTTGCACGCAACCCAAGCTCAACTTAAACCTTGACACCGAAAGAGGAACTCACTGGCCTAAAGAAACTTCCTTTACTTGGAAGCCCGCCCTGCCCTCCTTTGCACTGTGGGCAGCTGGGGGCTTGGCTTCCTCTGCAGGCTGCACGAGGACCCCCTGGCACTCCTGTCACCAGCAGGAGGATGTCATCAGGAGGATGTTGGCAGCAAAGAGCTTCTAGGGAGGTTTCTTCATCTTGTGAGTCAGGAGACTGAGGCTCTGGAAGGGAGCCCCAGGGCACGCTGGGAGTTAGCTATGAGGTCACACTCCCAAGCTCTCCCTTAGCATATGCTGTCTGCCCCTTTGTTTCTTCTGTGCCCGGTAGCTGAAGAAGCTGGCTATGCTGTCTGGCCCTCCAGAGGTGGGCAGGGAGTGAAGGGGGGGGGTGCGCTGTGGACTGGGCTGGAGGATAGGAACACTTGGGTGGGAGAGCAACAGGATTCTCCACCAGGGGGTCAAGCTCCCACACTGTCCAATCAGCAGTGTGGTTGTAAAACAGTGGTCCCGTCATTACGGAAGTTGAGCAGAGGTAAACAAACATGCTAGTTTTCTAAAATGTAAATTTGCTTGTGTAATTACCTTGCCTCGTACACTTCCTGGGTGGCTTCTCACCAAGATAAAGTCCAAATTCAGCCTGAAAGACAAAGCCCTTTGTGTTGACCCTGCTTATCGCCCTAGACTGGGCTAGACTTGGCTAGACTTATCTCTGTCATTTTCCCAGTGAACCCGAACACACCAGTCACCTGCCTCTTCAGAGCGTCGTGCTTTTGCCGTTTGCCACCCAGGGAAGCTGTCTGGCTCCCTGGGAAACAGACCTGTGTTTAAGTCTGGCCCTGCACCTCCTCGCCCGTGACCTTGCACCTGGCCTGAAACCCCCAGCCCACCCTGTCCCCAAGGAAGGAGCGTGGCCTTGTGGCTGCTTCACGCCTCTGCCCTCATCGCCATCCCCTTCACAGCCTCTGCACATGCTGCTGGGGGCACTTTCATCGGTACCCTTGCTGCCAGGGTGCACTAGTTTTCAAAAGCATACCTTTGGGAGCAGGTTAGTCTGGAGTTTTTATAGCCTTTGGGTATGGACAGAGGCCAAGGCTGTGGTCTCTGTCTGGGCTTTCGACATATTTCCAGCTGCACCAGCCTCTCTTGCAGCCCTGCTCTTGCCTGCGCACCAACTGGGTACTCCTCACTTCTTCAGACAGTCCTGATCTGTCCGATGGGGTGGCCGTCAGCCACATGAGGCGACTGCATTTGCACCGTGCCTGGTGTGACGGACTGCTCCATTTCATGTCTTTCTAGCTCATGGACATGGCTGCCCGTGACCCACAGCCGCCCTGCAGGCCAGCGAGGCCGTTGGCTGCTAATAGTGGCTCAGCCCTTCCTATTAAAGAGACGTGGTGTCTCCCCTCGCTTGCAGCTTGTGTTCTCCGTCCTCCCTTTTTGGTACCTGGTGTGGCCAGAGTAATAAGCATCTGTTAGTTAAAGTTGAATGGGGCTTAACACCGCTGACCTGCAGACTTTAGACCCGTTAAAATGGTGGGTTTTGTGTCGCAGGTAGTTTATCCGCTACACAGAGAGGGTGCCCACATGGTGAAGTGCCTGCTTTGCCAGCAGGCCCATCAGGGAGCTTTGGCTGAGGAGGCAGCACCCTGAATCTGCACCGTCACAGCGGGGCTGGGTAAGAGGTGACAGGTGGCTTCCAGACTTGGACAGGCTGGAGCGGAAGCTTTGCTAGGCCTCAGGGCGCCTCACATGGAGGCTGAGGAGATGAGACTGGCTTTTAGAAGCCGTGGAGGGGCTTGAAGCAAGCAGAGGACATGTTTGGGCTTTTCTGGCCATCGTACTGGCTGCTCCCAGGAAGATCTATCAGTGGGCGCCCGGACTGGTGGTGGCACTTCCCCTGGCTCAGAGGCACCAGGCCACGTGGCAGCCACCCCCAGCTGATGCCCACAGGCTAGAGGGGGATGGGGGCCTGGGCTGGGGCTGGTAAGCCCCAACTCGGTGGGAAAGAGCCATCTCTCTCTCTTGAAAAGTAGGATTTCCTTATTTGGAGCCGTCTTTCCATGGTTGGCAGCACGCTGCTCTATAGGGACAGCTCACCTGGAGCTAACTGGGATCCGTGCTCCTTCATCACTCTGTAGCTCTAGAGAAAAGAACTCTCCTCATTTGCTGGGCATGGTGGCGCATGCCTGTAAGCGGCAGCCTAGGAAGCCGTGGCTGGGGCCAGGGATGGCGGTTCGAGTCCTGCTGGGGGCCTGTAGCGAGACCTAGTCCCAAAAAAATAGCTGGGCGTGATGGCACGCGCCTGTAATCCCAGCTACCTGGGAAACAGACTGGGGATTGCTTGAGTCTGTGGTACCCTGGGCAACGTGAGCCTGTGGTTCCACGGGCAAAAATAGCAAGACCTGGTCTCAAAAAAAAAAAAGAGCGCTCCTCACCCAACCAATGGAAAGCGAAAAACAGAAATAAATGGCGTAACACAGATCCTCCCCAGTATGCCTGGCTCTCCCTGTTTGCTTTTCAGCTGGATGTTTCTCACTAATGATCTTCTGCAGACGTGACTTGTTTTGATCAGATTAGACACATCACCAAAGAGCAGTTTGCTGTTTTGTCAATTCTGAGACAATACATTTTCTTCCTTCCCCTTGAACACCTTTGAGACGAGGGTGCCTGTCAGTCTGTGGAGAATGCGCCTGGCGTCAGTCTAAGGCGGCTTCTCCCAGGGGTGCTCACAGTGTAAGTGTCCGCCCTTGATGGTCACCAGCCTGCGATGGATGCCTCCGATCTCTGAGCAGGGCCTGAGGAAAGGCAGCTTGGACTTCCTGTGTGGTTTACTGGTTAGTAAATAGCCCCTTAGTCTCAGCTCCAAGCCTACCCTGCTCCACTCTGCTTGGTGATGTTCGAGGCAGGTTCTCCCCATCCTGCTTCTGGTGGTGGCCCCCTGGCTCTCCGGGAGGTAAGGCTAATAATAATAAGGGTGTGAGGAGGTGACCCCAGGCCAGAGAAGGAAGAAGGAACCGCTGCTTCCTGTCTGCTTCCTCTTCCGGTTAGGGTCACTTGAGCAGCGCTTTCTCCAGT
The DNA here is from genome assembly GCA_004024945.1 of Uropsilus gracilis. Lineage (NCBI taxonomy): Eukaryota > Metazoa > Chordata > Mammalia > Eulipotyphla > Talpidae > Uropsilus > Uropsilus gracilis. The sequence continues at coordinate 41 of PVHY01027984.1, read as the reverse complement.
ATCTGCAGGACCGGCTTCAGGACCCCTCACCTCCTCCCCAC
>PVHY01027983.1:0-15688 GCA_004024945.1 Uropsilus gracilis | reverse complement strand
TATCTATCTATCTATCTATCTATCTATCTATCTATCTATCTATCTATCTATCTATCTATCTATCTAATCTATCTTTAAGAGACTAGATTTCCCTATCTTGTCCAGGGTTGTCTTGAACCCACAGACTCAAGTGATCCCCAGCCAGCCTCCCATGTAACTGGTATTACAGGTGCATGCCACCATGCCCACCTCTCCTTGCTCTTTAGATGCAGTCAAACTAGTCATGTAAACAAGGCCTCCCATCACTGGCCCTCTCCTCTGCATAGGACTTTTACACATAGTACTTTCTCTGCTTGGATCACTTTTCCCCTTCTTCATCTACCTAACTTCTAGGATCACTTTTCCCCTTCTTCATCCACCTAACTTCTATTCACCCTCCAGATGTCACTTTTAGAGAAAATTAGAGTATTAAGTCCTGTAGGTCCTGAGATCAAATGTATTTGATGAAGTCATTATGAAGATATTTGAAAAATGCTGACAAGAGATGACTCTGTAGAACTTATCATGACTTCATTTTTACATTTATTTGTATAGTATTGCTGTGTAAAACTTTTCACAACTTGTATGTTTTCTCTGTTTTTGTATGAGGTTAAGAATCTAATCAAGCTGGGCACGGAGGCTCGTGCCGTAAGCTTTCAGCCTATGAAGTGGCCGGGGCTAGGGATTGCAGTTCGAGTCCTGCCTGGGGCCCGTAACAAGACCTAGTTCCAAAAAAATAGCTGGGTGTGGTGGTGCGCACCTGTCATCCCAGCTACCTGGGAAGTTGAGGCTGGGGATTGCTTGAGTCTATGGTACCCCGGGCAACGGTAGCCTGTGGTTCCATGGGCAAAAATAGTAGACCAAGTCTCAAAAAAAAAAAAAAAAAAAAAAAAACTAATCAAGGACTATTAAAATATATAAGTAACCATTCTCTTTTCTTCATCTATTTTTTGAAAATACCATCAATATTTCTCTGCATTTTTTTCCTACTGGATATAACTCCTCAAAAGATAAACACTACTCTGTTTTTAGACTACAACTGATAAAATTCTTTCCCAGTACAACATGAATATTTAATAAAAATGCTTCATGATGTTAAATAGGAAGGTTCACCTTAGTTTATGAATGCTTGTCTCATGTTCAGTTTAGTTCTGAAAATATAGGTATGGACCAGTTAGTCTTTTTCTATCCTGATATCAGGATTCAGGAAAATCAGGCAAGGAGTGGTCTTTCCAGATTATTTTCTATCATATATGTCTTCTCTTTTCTTGAGAGGTACAGAGATTAGGAAAGTTGACTGAATCCTACATGTTAAAATCACTCAGGCAGGCCATAGCTTCAAGCAGATCCCGTAAATATAAGACTCTATTATAGAAAAAGAACGATCTTAAATCCAATAAAAGTTAAATTTACCTTTATACTACATCATGTACCAGTATAAATTTGAGAAAGATTAGAATGTAAAACAGTAAAAATATAGATATTTAAGCAGAAAAAAAGGTTATATGAAAACAAGTGACTATATAATACTCAGAGGCAGCAAGACCTTTTAAGCTTTAGAGCAATGGAAAATACTACTCTTTTTTCCTAAAAAATATAAAAAAATGAAAAATTAATGACCAAATTTAAATGTAAACAATAAATGGAGGAAGCACAGATTATTAGGAGCTGGCAAAAGACCAAAATCTACACATATATATTTATAAGATAGTAAAAATGTGCTAAGACTTCAGTAAAGGAATTGGGCACAGGATTAGACTAGTTTACATCTGTCAGAAATAAAATAATTAACACTGAAAAATACTCCACTATTACACTGTTTTGCATTTGCTGCCATTTTAATCTATCAAATTAAAAAATGTATAGAATACTCAATATTGGTGAGGATTGGGTGAAATAACTATAGTACATTATTGTAGGGCATGATATTTGTCATTATTTAAAATGATAATTAAGAATTTCAAAGCTTTTTATCCTTTGTCAGGACATATCCTAAGAAAACATGTTGACAAACAATCTAAATATAGACAGTATGTTATGCAAAGATTTTCATGTGTTTTAGCATTAGATTCAAGAACAAGAAGATAGCTAAAAATTACTATCATCTTCACAAAATGAAATTAAGCAACCATTGGAAATTAAGTATATGACATTTTTGTGGGAAAAATAGCACATACATTTTCCATAGAGTGCAAGTTCAACTACATTTATAGAAAAGTGTACATAGAAAAAACACTGCAACAATAACATTTACTGTTTTTTCAAGGTGGATAGAAACAACTTTTTAAGCTGGGCATGGTGGCACATGCCTGTAGGTGGCAGCCTCGGAAGCCATGGCCCAGGCCAGGGATTGCGGTTCAAGTCCCTCCAGGGGCATGTAGCGAAATGTAGTTCCAAAAAAATAGCTGGGTGTGGTGGCGCGCACCTGTAATCCCAGCTACCTGGGAAGCTGAGGCTGGAGATTGCTTGAGTCTGTGGTACCCTGAGCAACGTGAGCCTGTGGTTCCATGGGCAAAAACAGTGAGACCTAGTCTCAAAAAAAAAAAGACTTAAAAAAAATTGTTTCTTGTTATTTTTGTTTCCCAGATTTCCTATTAGCCAATCCTTGCTCCTTTCCTAGATGAAAACTGATATGATCCCTTAAAAATAAATGAAGCATTGTTACATGGTACAACCTTGATCAACCTTGAAAACACTGGGCTAAGGGAAAGGAGTCAGACAAAAGACCACATTATATGATTCCACTTATATTAAGTGTCCAGAAAATCCATAGATAGAGACACAAAGCAGAAAGTAAATTAGTGGGTGTCAGCACATGAGGAAGGAGGAATTTGAATTAATTGCTAGCGGGTATGGGGTTTCTTTTTCAGGTGATGGGAATGTTCTGAAGTTAAATAGTGATAATGATTGCATAATATAGTGGAGATACTAAATGACACTGAACTGTATACTTTAAAAATGATGAATGCTATGTAAGTTTATATTATGTAAATTAGAACTCAATCAATAAAGGCATGAGATTAGAAAAACTGAAGTGAAAGCACTAAACTTAAGTGCCCATAAACAGACAATTGAATAAAGATGTGAGACATATATATATATATATATAATGAAATATTGCTCAGCTATTAAAATAAATGAAATTCTGCCATTTGCAATAACCTGGGTGGAACTAGTGATAGAAGTCAGAGAGAAAGACAAACACCTTATGTCTTCATTCATATTGGTATATAGAGAAAACAAATAGGTGAACTAAATAAAGCAAAAAAATAAAATTTTAGACCATAAGACAAAATTAGTGATTACTAGAAGGGGAGCGAGAGGAGGCATGAGTGCATTGGGTCAAAGTGATCAACCCCATGGTCATGGGTATAATTGAACTTTTAGTGGTACGTAACGTAATGTAATCTGTACAGAAGTTGATTTATAATGCATGGCTTGAGACATATATAATGTTATAATGCAGTGTTGCTTCAGTAAAAAAGTTTTTTTTAAATACTGAAGTGAATGAATATTTTAGGCTAAGAAAGTAATAGAATCCATTTTCAAATGGTTCCTCTTTCTTATTCCTGGCAGGTTTGAATGGTCTCACTAAGTAGTGGGTGTGTGCATCTAAAAGGAAAAGGGGGACACACAGAAAGAGACAAAAAAATGTGCTGTGTTTTGTGACTGACCAGCTCCCAAAGGACAACAAGTATTTTGCAAATTATGAATGACCATCAACAAAAGAAAGTGTAAAATATTATTTATGATTACATCAGAAACATCAAATAAATAAATAAATCTAACACTAGGTTTGCGAGACCTACACAGAAAACAAAAATTGAGAGAAATTAAATTGAAAAAGAACATACTTTGTTTATTGTTTGGAAGACACAACACTGCAAAGATACAAAATTCCCCCAAATTGATCTATAAAATTAAAGATAATCTCAATCAAAATTTGAGCACCTTTTAAAAAACACATTAACAAGTCTATTCTAAAATGAAACTGCAGAGGACAAAGAACAGCCAGGAAATCTAGACTGGAGGGACAAAGCTGAAAGCTTGGCCATTATATATCAAGATACATTACAATGGTAATAAAGACAGCATCATGTGGAAGACTAATAGACCAATGGCACAGAATAAAGTTCAGAAATGGATCCACACACACACCTGTGACTCTGAAAATTTGGTGAGGGGAAGTTTGGTGTTTCTATAAATGGCACTGGCTCTAGCTGGTGGGTTGTCCAAACGCTGGGAGGTAAGAGGCTTGGGATAGCTTGAGTTTGCGGGTTCGAGACCACCCCAGGCAACATTAACAAGACCTGCTCTTGAAAAAGCAGCTGGGCGCCATGGTAGGCTCCTGTAATTCCAGCTACCTGGGAGGCTGAGGCTGGGAATCGCTTGAGTCCGCGGCACTCCAGGTAACTTGAGCCTGTGGTACCCCAGGCAAAATAGTGAGACCTAGTATCAAAAAAAAAAAAAAAAAAAAAAAAAAAAAAAAAAAAAAAAAAAAAAAAAAAAAAAAAAAAAAAAAAAAAAAAAAAAAGGGCACTGGATCTATGGGACATACATATGGGGAAAAAAATCTTGGTCTTACCATAATACTGTATGATCGGTAAAAGTCTGTGCTTCTGTGGAAAACTACATTTCCTGTAATACACGCTCTACATTATCTGATTTTGATTGTATGGCAGCAATTTTTTAACTGTAACTTTTAGATAACTGATAGCAATGCAAATTTCATGAAAATTAATTCTGTCTGGTAGAAGGATACGTACGCTCTTTCTCAAGTGGAAAAACCAGTTTTGTTTCAGTTTCAATATTCTTGATCTAAATTCATGTCTGCTTTTTGGATTCACTTTTGAACAGGCTAGAACACCTGGCTAATTTTTATTCTTAACAGTGGAGGAATCAAAATGAAACTCCAATGTTGTATAGACATATAAACAACTGACAAATTAATAAAAAAAAAAGTCTTGGTTAAGTAAGTACAATTTTAGCATGTGTTCATTTTTACATCTACAGGAGTCATGATTTTGTCTTTTTTGTAAGAAAATTGTATTTTAACAACACACAAAATGTAATTCCAGAATGGTTGTTAACTTAAGTGTAGAATGGATAGTAAAAATATTTCCAGAGATTACAAAGGAGAATATATTCATGACTTCAGAGAATCAAATATTTCTTAAACAGGACACAAAGGAATTCACATATAATAAAATATTGATAAACCAGAATTCACTAAGAATGCTTTTTCACCTCTAAAACACCACCAAGAGGCCGGGCACGGTAGCTCGTGCCTGCAAGCTTCAGCCTATGAAGCCGCCGGGGCTAGGGATCACGGTTTGAGCCCCGCCTGGGGCCCGTAGCGAGACCTAGTTCCAAAAAAATAGCTGGGCGTGGTGGCGCACACCTTTAATCCCAGCTACCTGGGAAGCTGAGGCTGGGGATTGCTTGAATCTGTGGTACCCCGGGCAATGAGAGCCTGCGGTCCCATGGGCAAAAAATAGCGAGACCTAGTCTCAAAAAACAAAACAAAACAAAACAAAAACAAACAAAACACCACCAAGAGAGTGAAAAGTCAAACCACAGAGTGGGAGAATGTATCTAGATTACACTTTCTGAGAAAATTATACATGAGACATATGCATACATTATATATATATGTACATATATATATATATTTATCATGTAGGATAAAAACAATCTATCTTCCACAAGATAGATTTATCTTCCATAAGACAGACAATTGAAGAGAAAAATGAACAGAAGAAACAAATAAGCATATCATGAAAGATCCTATCCACAGCTTCATTAGTCATTGGAGAAATGCAAATCAAAGCAACTATTAACCTATCCGAAGAGCAAAATACAGAAGATTGACAATACCAAGGCTGATAAAGATGTGAAGAAACTGAATCCTTCAGACATTGTGATGGGAATACAAATGACTTTGGAAACTACCTTAGAAAACTGTTTGGCAGTACCTCTTAGTGCTAATCAAATACTCACTCTATGACCCAGCAACACCATTCTCATGTAAGTTTATACATATATGTATATACATGCCAAAGGATGAGTGAGAATGTAGAGCATTCTACATTTATTAGCAGCCAGTTTCCCATGGCTGCCATCACAGTGACTTGGCAGTTTAAAACAACAGTAACTTACTTTCTCATGGTCAATTCTGGAGACCCGAAGTAAGTCTGAAATCAAGGTGTCATCAAGGTCACATTCCTTCAAGAGCCTCTGGAGGAGATCCCGTCTTTGTTTTTTCTGGCTTCTGGTGACGTGGCATTCCTTGGCTTGAGGATGCATCTCTCTAATTCTACCTCTTTCTTCTCAGGACTTTCTCCCCTTCTATTTGTGTGATCTTACTCTGACTCATTCTTTAAAAAGCTGTGTGTTTACATTAACTTCAGTTTTAAATTTCTTATTTTTTATTTAAACTTTGTTACATTTTTTCTGACTCAAATTTTAAAGGACAACTTTCACTGTATCTTTAATCCACATAGATAATCCAGAATGATATCTCCTCATCTCAAAATCCTTAGCTTAATTACATCTTCAGAGACCCCTTTTCCTATACAAAGTGGCATTCACACATTCCAGGGATTAAAATGTGCACTTTTCTTTTGAGGGAGGCATCATCATTCAGCCCATTACCAGCTTCAAACTAGGCGCAACCTAAATGTCTATCGACTGTAGAGTGAAAAATAAATAAATTATGGTGTATTTATACCATATAAACTATATGGAAAACTATAAAACAATAAAGAGGAACAAATTACGACTCTGTCAACACGACTGATGAATCTCATAAAATAATACTGGATGAAAGGAGTTGGAACTGATGCATGATTTATTTATATAATGTTAAAAAGTAGAGTAATCCATGGGAGTAGGAGTTGGGATAGTGGCTACCTTGAGAAAGGAAGGTGCCTACTTGGGAGGTACTCAAGGGAGATTGCTTCAGGTGCTGCTACTATTCTAGTTCTTGTGGACTTGGCTGTATATAAATGTTTATAACACATTGTCTTCTTCAATTTTCTCCTTTTATAATTATGCTATAAAGTTTATTTTAAAAATCCATTCCTATATTATATAAACAGCTCCTATTTTCTATATGCCTTAGATTTCAATACATATGTTTTTAAAAAGCTATGAATGATTATGACATTATTTTCTTTCTCATTATGAATAAGGTGGTATCTCTTAAGGGACTTATTTATATATTTTGAATTTTAAAGAAAATTTGAATTGGAGTACCCAATCATGCCATGGAATAGGCTATTTTGTAATTTGTTCTCTCAATAGTTCTATAAAATTTTAGTGCCTTTGCATGCCCCAAACTTGGAGTATGGATGGTTGGGGTGGTGGGGGGAATATTACTCCTGGTAAATGATTTGAACTTGGAAAAGAATGGGCAGGGTAAGATTTTTGGAAGATGGCAGATGCATTAGAGGAATCATGGACAGGTAAGAGGAAGGACAATGGAGAGAACCTCCTTGGAACCTGGTGCTGACCCCTAGAGGGGAACCTTTGGTAAAGAGCGTTATTCTCCCCTTTGGACTTGGTAAAATGTTGGATTCCACCGTTAAGCTTCCAGACCTACATTATACTTGTTTAGGGTTCAAAGTCAGCAAACCCATTGGTCCTGTGCCATGTACTGCGACATCAAAAAGGAAGAGAATAAAGGGATGGTGGCTGCTCATGCCCACTCTTGGCCCTCTTTCTGGTGGGGTCTGTGTGCAGGGGTCCTAGCAGTTGAGATAGTGGAGGCTCGTGGCTTATAAGGAAGAGACTAGGAAGAAAACAAGACCCTGTGGGGTAGTTTCCCATGGGACAATTGAAGGAGGTATAAACACCTAAAACTTCTGCTTTTTTTTTTCTGTATGTTAGGAAACTGCTTTCAGGAAGATGAAGTATGGCTTGCAACTATAATGAACACATATTTCCTTTACAATCAGAATAAAATAAATGTTATACTTTTAAAACATGGTTATATAGGAGAATGCTAAAGGTAGTAGGGGCTGAATGAGCTAATGCTGAAGGTTTCAAAGTCTTTTATGTCTCTTCTATTTAATTTGAACTGCTTTTTACTTGCAAGGAATTGGAGGATGTAGAAAAGGCAAGGACCACAGCTCTTGTCTTTAAATTGCTTATAAATGAATAAAGCAAATGATGAGTCAGAGTGTAAGAAGTAAGTTTGGAAACAAGCATCTATTCTGAATGTTAGAGGCAAAAGGGATGGCTTTTTGCAGAAAGTGGGAAAGTAAGGGGTAAAACCTTTTTGTTGTGGTGTCCAGGGGCCTTTTCTGAAAGGACTTAAGTTGGAAAGTGTATATACCTTTGCCTTACCTATGATGCAGTTTGATAATGTAGTGCTGTCACAAGGTTGTAGGGAAAGTGATTAGTCATTTGCCTGTTGAGACCATCCTCTGTCCAGGTGTTTTAACCTTCACACTGTCACAGTCACGGGGCAATGGAAGAGAACCTGACCATGAAGCCGAGTTCCCAGGGGTCACTGATCCCACAAGGCAGGAGACCCTTGCTCCTAGAGCCTCCATTTGGAATGAACGCAGTCTCCATCACCTTGGTGGGCAGGAAGCTGAGGTAGTTGCTTCTGGAGAAGTCAGAGGGCGGTTCACCAAGCATCCCAGTGAATGAGTCACTATGTGAACACTTGTCACCACACCCAGAGTCTGAAGTAAAGGAGAAAGACAAGTAGCCATTGACAGTCCTTTTCTGTTCTTCCCTTGAGATAGCACCTTGAGCCAGTCAGAGATCCCAGATGTGATATTTATGATACAATATGATGTTCCTGAAGTTGGGAGATACTGGGGAGTTGTGGGGATGAGCGATTGGTAATGAGCAGGGCAGTGAAAGTCTCCCTCTCTGCACCTCATTCCTCCCTGCCCCTAGCAAGACTCAACCCAGCATCTCAGGAGGAGAATTCTTCCCAGCTGAGGCAAAAAAGCAAATGTACAACCCTAATCTAACTGTGCACCGGACCCTGCCAGTGGAGAGATGCAGGCCTAGGCCTTGGAGGCCAGCTGGGAGCCTGGGCTGATCTGTTCTGCTTTTCCAGGGCAAAGAGTGGCTAACCTGTCCAGTCTAACCTGCCAGGCCCCTTGTCCACGTGCTCAGGGCCGACTGAAACTCTTTTCCTCTTTCAGTCAGAGCAAGAGGCGTGACAGGGTGAGAGGAAAGATCAGTCATTTGGCCGCACCCTGGTTGTGGGAGGTGTTTACAAACACTCCTGGAATTCAGTGAACCTGTCATGGGTCAGCTGGCCCAGACCATGGGGCCGTGGGAGCAGTGGGCGGGATGGCCCAGGTGAATTCCTCAGATGACAGGTGGGGTGGGGGCCAGCTGGGCTTGTCCCTTCATTGTCACTGTGTTTGTATATTCCCAGCCGGTGCTGTGGGTCTGTAAAACTGTGGGCAGACAGACTTACCCCTAATGGTCAGTTGGTGGGTCTGGAAGATCAGACAATGTGCTCAGGCTTGAGAAGGGGAAAAAGCAATCACCCAGGTGTCTAGAGGGCAGCAAGCCAGCTCCAAAACACACCCTATGCTCCACCTCCTCTTCCCTGATAAATTTCTAACTCCTGACTTTAGTGAGGCCTACATTTCTGAGTTAACCCCTGCCCTCCCCCAACCTACCACCAATGCTTTAACCACAGAATCTATTTGCGTCTGACAGAAACCCAAACACATGAGGTCACAAGGTGCTCATAATTTCTCTTAGCTTGTCATGTTCTCCCTCCTCTGTCCTCTAATCCTTTCCATAAGTGGAAGGGATACTCCATCATACTCAGCCTATGAGACAATCTAAATAGGTTTCATTCTCTCTCTCCCTCTCCCTGCTCTCCTTCTCTGTGTTGAACCAGAACTGAAAAACTTCACTCCCAGAGCCATTTTGACTCCAGATCTCTGGCTTTGTTCAGCTGGGACAGAGGGGAGTCCTGGCAAGTAGGACAACAAAGAGGGAAGTGTATGCCTTATTTAATTCAGTCCCAACTTAGGATAGATATCAAGGATGGGTAATGAGTGGAGTAGAATAGGACAGAAGACAGTAGAATAGACAGTTTCCAAGGGCAAATGAAGGTATCTAGCTGTGGCCTGGGCTATTTCTGTTCACGTTTTAAAAAGTATGCCTGATCATACCACTGCTCAAAACCTTGCCCTGGCCCAACACTGTGTTGAAAACTCCTTAGCTGTTAGTGGGATCTGCATGATCTGGGTCCAACTATCTTGACTGTCTCATCTCCACCACCCAACCTTAGTGCCCTCCAAAACTAGCCCACAAGTCAACCCCAATGGAGTACTCATAAACCCGAAACATGCCACGAACTCCCTGGTCTTCACATGTTTGCTTCGGCTATTCTATTTTCTCCTCTTGAAATGCTCTTCCTTTCTGTTCACTTCACTGGTCATCAAATCTCATAGACTTTTTAGGGCTCAGTTCACAGCCACTCCATAATATTCTCCACCCCTGTCCCTCACTTGGGGAAATTGCTCTTTTTTCAAAACACTCAAATATTTTATTAACACAGGGTTTCCTTTAGAGCATTTGCCATGGTGTGTCTTGGAAATGGGTTCATTGGTAGATCCACAGTAGTACTTAGAACATGTGGGCACATTAAGTTCTTAGTAACTATTTATGATAATGAATAGAACTCTGGGATTAAGAGATCGTGAAGAAGGGGAAATGACATCAAAATACCAGAGTTACACTTACATATCTGGTACCTCCTTTCCTTTCCCCTGCCTATCATTGTTAAATATTTACAACCTACAAAATAAAACTTTCCCACACTGTAGTCATCCTTAGTTGCCAACCTAAGGCATAATATCAGTCTCCTGATTTCCTACAGGGTAAAAGGAAACACCATGTAGTCATGGTTGGCTGGAATAACTGCACACTCTTCAATTCCATACACTTCCCGAGAACCTTCTGTGTACCCAGGTTACTGTTTGGGGCTGTGGAGGAAACAAGTTAAATAGGTTACCTCCTGGTTCCTGCCCTGGGAAGTGCTCTTGGAAACCTTGCTTTGGCAAAATCTGCATCAAGCCTGACAGAGGTAGGCCAAGAGGCTGGTCTGTGGGCTACCAAATTAGTAAAGGCCTGGGGGTGGGAAAATTATGTCTGGGCTACCATTTGCTTAGGAGATAGAGGAAAACTAGGGTGGGGTCACAACTGGAATGCCTGGAAATCTGTTAAGCAGGAACTTAAATGCAATTGGTGGTGAGGCACCATTGTAGGATTAGGAGCATATCAGTGCAGCTGTGTGCAGTTTGGGGCGTAGGGTGGAGAACCCAGAGAGGTGGACATTCGTCGCAATCCAAGGGATGAAGTAAGAACACTGGACAGAAGCTGGAAAACTTGGTTTCTAGACCTGGCTAAAGATTGTGGGTTGGTGAACAAGGCATGTCTCTGTTCTGGACCTTTTCTTAGTTGTAAAACCTAAACCCATCAAAGTTACCCTTTCCAATACCATGATCAACTGTGGAGTCACTCCACAGTCTTCGACTTCACAGGATACTGGAAATGAAGGGAAATGACAAGCTAATGGACATTTGGAACAAGGAAGTAATAGGCAGTCCTTCAACCAAAGATTAAGAGTTGATGAAGATTGAAGAGTGCTCAGTCAGAGAAATAGGGAACTGGGGGGTGGTGGTGGTGGGGGGGGTGTACGTGGGGGTGGCCTTTGCTGCTGATGTTTGGTTTGGCAATCACTTTTTCAGTTCCCCCTTTCTTTCCTCTAGTTCACCTCACCTTATTTGGTGAGGGCAGGGCTGGACAGGTCATTCCCCCGACTCTTATCTTCCCCATTTCAGATCAATAGTCCCTCCTCCGCTGACATCCTCCTTCCCATCAACCCAGGAACGCCTTCCGAGGCACGCACCTGAGGTCTAAAGAAGGAGCAGTGACTTTGGGATCGTGTTCATACTCATCACTCTTGTAGCTACCGTTTCTTGAGTATTCACCAGGTTACATTATTATTACTTTTTTTACAGCAATTCCATGAGATGACTGTTAATCTCATTTTATAGATGAATAAACTGAGACCAAAAGAAGTTAACGTAATCTGTGCGAGGTCACCCCCGCTCCCACCCCGGTCATATCGCCAATCGACGCCGCTAAACTGGAAATAAGGTCTAACTCCCTAGCCGGTGCAGAGGTCAGTTCCGGTTGGGTGACCTGCGGCAGTTTCGTACCCCGTCCCTCACCCATCACCTCTCAAACCGGAATTCTCCAAGTCCCTAAACCCCCACGCCCCGCCCACAAGCCCATCTCGTCCGGTGGGCGGGCGGGCTGCCCCGCCCTCGGCGCCCGGGTGCCACGCACCGCACCGAGGTACGGCCCGGCCCCAGCCGGCAGGTGGGGGCGGGGTGATGCGGATGGGCGTGGCCAGAGCCGGGGCGGGCGGGCCCTGAGGGGGCGTGGCCGGAAGCCTTAAAGAGGCCGGGGCGGCGGGAAGGGGGCCCGGTAGAGGCCGTGAGTCCTGGCGATCGTCCCTTCTGTGTAGGGCGGGCAGCGGCGCCGTTACCATGTCGCTGGCGGCCTCGGCTGGCCGGGGGTTGGGCACCGTATGGTCCCCAACACATGTTCAGGTGACGGTGCTGCAGGCGCGGGGCCTGCGGGCCAAGGGTCCCGGGGGCACTAGCGACGCGTACGCGGTGATCCAGGTGGGCAAAGAAAAGTACGCCACCTCGGTGTCCGAACGCAGCCTGGGCGCGCCGGTGTGGCGGGAGGAGGCCACTTTCGAGCTGCCGCCGCTGCTGTCCACCGGGGCCGCACCCGCGGCTGCCGCCACCCTGCAGCTCACCGTGCTGCACCGCGCTCTGCTCGGCCTGGACAAATTCCTGGGCCGTGCCGAGGTGGACCTGCGGGATCTGCACCGGGACCAGGGCCGCAGGAAGACCCAGTGAGTACGGACGGGAGGCGAAGACGGGGAGCGAAGGGATGGTCAGTGGGGGGCAGTGCGGGGAGAACGTGTGACCTGGGCGCTGAGATTCTTTCAGAGTGAGCGGGGCCGTCAATTTGGTGATGTGACCCCGGGTAGTGACCGAGGGAAGCTTTCCGAGAGGAATCCCCTCGACTCGTAGTAGTATTCATGTACTTAGCTGCTTCGACTGTTGCGCCTCAGCTCTCCCAGTTTAAGGACTCTTTGAAAGCACGAGGGGTACCTGGGGTAATTTTCAATCTGCTGGAGGTACTCAGAGCACGGAACATCGATAAGCACTTAATTAATTGAAAATATAGTTGGAGCCGGGCACGGTGGCGTGTGTCTGTAAGCACAGCCTATGGAGCGCGGCTGGGGTTGAGGATCAGGGTTCGAGACCCGCCCTGGGCAACATAGCAAGACCTAGGGTCCCCCCCCCCAAATAGCTGGGCATGGTGGCGCGTGCCTGTCATCCCAGCTACCTGGGAAGCTGAGACTGGGGATTGCTTGAGTCTGTGGTACCCCAGGCAACGAGAGCCTGCAGTTCCACGGGCAAAAATAGCGAGACCTAGTCTCAAAAAAAAAAAAACCACAAAACCATGAAAATATACATGGGTTGACGGCGAACTCTCTTTGTCAGTGTAGTATGTACACATACACACTTGGTAGTGTGTATGTTTTATACAAGCGTTAACTTAAGTGGAAGGTCTTCAGTTGAGCTTGGTATGACTGAATCAGAGAGGAGTAACTTGGGGCGTGAAACTCGGGCATTTCTTGGCTCTAGAAGCTCACCCAGGGACCAAGAAGTGGCTAAAATGAGGCATGGGCTGAGGTGGGGGGCTTGGGAATGCTGGCTGCAAGTGAAGGCTAGCTCCCACCCCCACTTAATAAACCAGAAGGGGTTGGTGACAGAATTTGCCCTTCCTTCTCCTTTCCCCCTCTTCCCCAAAGAATGCCAAACTATTTGGTCTAACTTTCAGACTGAAAAATATTAACCTTTTTTGTTGTGGGTTCCTAATTCGAAAGAATTTCTCATTGATGGCTGAAGCCAGGGCCTGCCCTTGGCCAAGTCCAACTGGGGAGTAGGCATTGTTTTTCCTTGGAGTTTGTTAGGTTCCTTCCAGTGCTACTCCTCCTCCTGGGTGTGTGGTTGCTCACCTGTAGTTCCCAATCAAGACTTCTGCGTGGGGGCACCTCAGTCCTGCAGGGTCAAACTGGGCAAAGGACAGTTCTCTACAAAGTATTAAGGACTTACTGGTTTTCTCTTACATTGGAACATTGACTACACTAATCTCGTATATTAAAAACTAGCTTCCCTTTATTGGTTTTTTTTGCTTGCTCATAAAAATGCAAACCTGTCATATATACCACCTAATTCCTACAGTTTGTGAAGCACACCAATTCACTTAGTGTGTTTTAGATATAAACAGTAACTTTCCCTAGTGAAGAAGATAGGAGAAGCCACAGGGTTTGAAGTTACCAGACTCTCATCTATGGAGTGGGTCCAGTTTCAGTATGCATGCTTGCAAATATAATACCCAATTCTCTTATCTGACCAAAGAAGAATAGGCATTTCTGAGCACAAATCAGATAAAAATAGAGAGCCTTGAGGTGAGGCTGGATGGAGTGTCTCATGGCATCAATTTACGAACCATAAGGTGAGCAGTGTCTTTGCTAAGGGTGAAATGAAGCAATGCTAATTTTCTATCTGATTGAATGACATTTGGGGCCTCGGTGTCTTTTCCAGCTCTAGCTAAGCAGCTAGCTAAGTTCTTCATCTTGCCCCTTCTTAGTATGTGTGGATGTTGACTTCTCTCTCTCTCTCCCTTACTTTTTTAATGTGAACTTTTTATTCCCTTGAAAGATTGATGGTATCTCCCTGCCAGAGATAGGGGATTAGATTCCTGGGCCTGCTTCTCACTTAGGCCCTGAGTCATCATTAGGCTTCAGGCTGCTTGGTCTCTAACTAAACACCCAAGTTTCCCTGTTTGTAGGTGGAGTTTGTTGTCCTGACTTAATTGATATTTGTAAGATATTTCTGGGCTCCTAGACTATGGAGTCTGTGTATAGACTGAAATGGTTCTGTTAATGTTTTCTGAAGGATGAAACTCTGCTTAAACTCTCTTTTTCAAGAAGGATTTCACCTCTGTATCTTTATTTTTAATCGTATCTAATGTAATCCTAAACCTAGATACCTACTGTTGTCTATAGCTGACTGCCATTTAGACAGTGTCAACTTATAGGAAAATAGTGCTTAGTTGATTTTTTATTTTATTTTTTAAATAATTGTAAAAGAAGGCTTCTTTGTACCTCTCACAGGTAGGTGAAATTGTAAATTTTCCATGTACCATTTTCTGGGACTTTCCAAGTTCTAGGGGGAACCCAGTTAAACTAAGCCTATCTGATGTCTGGAACATCATTTGAGTGATCAAGATAACTGTAGTTGTAAGGTAGCTAGAGAGGTAGCCGTTTAACTGAAAGAAACTGGTTGGGTTTTTCTTTTTTTTTTCTTTCTTTTTTCGAGACCAGGTCTTGCTATGTTGCCCGGGGTAGTCCTGAACTTGTGAACTCAAGCGATCCCTGGCCTTTTGCCTCCCAGTGCTTGGATTACAGGCTTGCACCACCACACCAGCTCTGAACTAGTTGTTAATGGTTCAAGTCTACCTTACATATTAAAAATCAGAAGTAAAGCAAAAGTTCAAATCTTGGCTTATAGGTCCGGGTGTATGTGTGAGTGCATATATGTGCGTGTGCGTTAATCACCAG
>PVHY01027982.1:5670-15771 GCA_004024945.1 Uropsilus gracilis | reverse complement strand
GACCGCGGAGCCCAGGGACCTTCCAGCTCTGCACCGCCCGCGAGGTGCTTCTCCTCGGAGGCCTTTCCTGGGGATCTTCCCTCAGGGAACTGTCCCCGGATGGCGCTTTGCCAGACTGTAGATGGAGGGACCCGTCACCTCCAGTGTCGCACCCCGAGGACACGTCTGCTCATCTTTTATGGGGACTTTTCATCTCCCAGACACCGGCCAGAGGTGCTGTCCTTTCGCTTGTCTTTGCCCGTTTCTCACCTCAGAGGACTTCTTCAAGGGGTCGTTCTGCGCGGATGGTCAGTTGTAGTTTCCTTTGTTGTTGTTTTGTGTTGACTCGGAGAGAAGAGCCCAAAGGGTCCTTGTGCCCAGAAGGTCTTTAGCGGGGTTTTCTCACCTGAGAGACTTGGACCCAGAAACACTTTCCCTCAGACTGTCTTTTCTATGGACGTTTCCCGTCAGAGAAACCTTCCAAGAGGACTTCACTTCGGGAATTGCTGGCCCAAATGATGTTCTTTCTCACAGTGTCGTGTTCAGGGACATGTCACTTCAGGAGAACTTACCTAAAAGATATTTCTGCTCAGAATATCTTCCAATGTAGATATTCCACCTCAGGGAAACATACCCAAACACCCCTGCTCAGAACGACTTTTGAAGGAACTTTGGACCCAATGAAAATATACAGAAAAGATACGTCTCCTCAAACAGTTGATTATAGGGATTTTCCAGCTCAGAGAAATGTACCCCAAAGCTACTTCTCTTTAAAATGTCTTTCATATGGGTTTTCACCTCAGAGAATTATACCAAAAAGAGACTTTTTCTCAGATTATCAATTATTGGGATTTTTCTCCTGTGAGAGGTCTCAGTCCCTCTGCCAGGGTTCCCCCAGAACTCTGAGTGAATTTGTGCTACTTGCTCCTGGGAACCTGGTCTTTCAGGACCCAGCGGGGGCAGCCTTTGAGCTTTGACCTGGGGAGAAGGTGGGCCCAGGCTGAGGGGAGGAGAGAGTCTCTCCCTGTGACTGTGGCTGTGGCTGAGGGGAGGGTACAGATGGAAGACCCAGGCCAGGAAAGGCTGGATATGGAGTACTGTCCGGCTGGCAGTCCTTGAGGAGGTTGGGTGAATTTACAGGTCCAGTTCATCCAGCAACCCACTGGGTCAGTGCCAGCACCCTGAGGGGAACCCCAGGAGACCCATGGACACCGGAGGTCTGACCACCTCTGTAGACTGAGCGCTCTGAGGAAAGAAACCAGTAAGAATGAGTGGAAAGTGCCCCACTGCCCACTTACAGAAGGCTCAGCCTGCAGCTCTATGCTCACCTCACCTCAGGTCCTGCTGAGAAGGGGCTCCCGCCCAGGGCCTCACCTGGTTACTGATAGTCTCAGAGCAGCCACCCTCAGTGGGCAATTTGGTCTCCCTCTGATATCCTGGTCCCAGGGTCTTCAGCACCTGCTTTCCACAGGCGCCCTGGCCAGTGAGTCGCGTTATCACAGACTGAGTCACTTCTATACCCGCCACTCAGACCTGGGACTAGATGGGCCACAGCGTGGCCAAGATGGTGATGAGAGCAGAGCGAGCCCTGTTGATCCCCATCTCCCAAGACTGGTTCTTAGGACCATAGCCACGAGGTTTTATCACTTCAGATGCAGAGGCCCTGGAAGGGGCAGGGCCGTGGCTCAGACCCCCCATGCACCAGGGGCTCCCGCGGGCAAGTCCCCTCAGCTCTAGGTCAGAGCCCAGGGTTAGACTCAGGCTGGACTCACAGGGGCTCAGGGTCTGGGGATGCCACGCCGAGACCACGGGAAGGTGGGCACTAGGGTCTCATCCTCTGGTCGCTGGCGGTGCCCAGGTGAGGCCAGGCCCAGGAGTACAGGGCAGAGTGAGCTCAGGTGCCCAATGCAGCTTCTCCTGTTCCCTGGCTCCCATTCCAGGGGTGGCCACAGGAGTCTCCCCATGCTCCCCTCTCCAGACCCTCCCCTCTCGGTGAGGTCTCCGGGGTTGTCCCCAGCAGTAGGGCTATTCGGAAGTGGCTGTTGGAACTCGGCCTCGATGGATACCTGAGCCCGGGCACGCGGCCGTGGAGGCCTGTGGACACGGTGAGGCTGAGTGGGAGCCCAGACACAAGCCTGCGGGGACCGGGCTGTGATCTGCACCCGAAGCACAACCACCAGGGCTGCTTAGTACGTCCGGGTCCGAGATGTACCCAAGACCAGGTGTGGACATTTGGGAGCAGACGTCTCGCTGGGGTGTCCCTCCCAGCTGACTGCTCGCCCAGGGGACACTTTGTCTTGTCCTTCCCACCCACTCACACCCACCCACGTACAGCAGAGTGCTAGGTCACATGGGGAAGCGGCTGAGCGAGCTTGTGACCGGAATCTACTGCCCTGTGTCCTTGGTCTGGGCGGAAGTTTGTGGAGTGGGTGTTGGGGACAGCGCCCTCCTGGTCGGGGGGCAGCACATGGCAGGCAGCGCCTGTTGCAGGTCCCTGCAACTCTCATGCGCATTTTCCCCGTGTCTCAGTGCCCTGCCCCCGAGGCTGGTGGATTTCACTACATCTGTTGTTGCTCCAAAGACACCAGGGTCTCCACTGCGCTGAGCCCCCCAGTCCCGACACAGAGTGTCCTCCCCTCCCTTGTGACTGCCCGCCTTCCCTTCCTTCTCTAGGTGCTGCAGGTGTGAGGATCTCTGTGTCTTACTTCTCAGCGTGGCCTGTGTGGAAAGCATCGGTCAACAGCTGTTCATTTGTCAAACACTTGACATGTGTGACGTGTGCTGCCGCTTGAGGACATAAGGGCATCATTTACTCTGTGACTGATTTTCTCCGGTGAAAGGGTGACGGTTTATTGTCTATGACGGTGTGTTTGTGCCCACGTGGATGGGACATTCCCGTTTCCAATTCGCTGAGAGTAAGAATCGTTCTGCCACAGCCTCACCCAGGAAGGGAAAGAGGTGCTGTTGTAAAGGTGTTTACAACTTTTTAGAAAGTGGGTTGTAAATATCTGGGTTTTATTGTCTTTAAAGATCCGAAAGGACAGCAAATCCAACCAAACAACATCCTATGGCTGCATCGATCCTAGTTGTTACCAAACAACTTCATGTGGCCGGAGATCAGAGCAAAACTGACAGTTCATAAGGATGGACAGTCAAGGGCTGCTGCTGCCACCCCAGAACTCTGTAAGTCTGTCTCTTTCCCTCCCTGCCTGCTCTCACTCTCCTTCATCTGCTCATTTGTTTCTTTGCTTTGGCCAGTCTCCAAGCTCCTCCCTCTGCATCCCAATATCTGTTAACAGGCCCAGGCAGAGGTTGTTCCACCTGGAGACAGGGCCTCGCCCCTGGAGTGTGGCCTGGTTGGACAGTGGATGGTGGGGTGTGGCCACAGGTGGAGCCAGGGTGCCAGGGCTCTGAGTCCTCCCTCTTCTGGGCTGGGGACTGACCTCCTGGTTCAGGGGGCTTCCTTAGGACTTGGGGAACAGGGCAGAGTTCGCAGAGTACTTTACACACAAATACACGGCATTTGTAACACAACAACGCATCTCACAAAGGTTGGATGTTTATTGAGTTGATGCTGACTGGCTGCACAGTGTAGGTTTAGGCCTGTAGGTCCACAGTCTGCAAGTGTTTGTCACTTCACCACACCCGCCATCAATACCCCGAGATCTTCCATTAGGCTCCCTGCTCTGTGACCACACCCCTCTGGCAGCCTCAGAGTCCCTGCCTCTCCCCCTCCTGCTTCCAGCCTGCCTGCCCTGCACTCCCCTCTCACTTCTGTCCGCTTGAGGGCTCAGACGTGTCCATTTTCAAGGTCTGTCCTCCCCTGATCTTTGACCCGCTTTCCCTGAGGTCCTCATCTAAGCGAAGCCACTGTTTCTTCCCTCCCTCTCTATGACAGTTCACTCAGGGCATCTCTCCCAGCCCCATTCATGTTGTGCACAGGACATGAATAATCTTTTTGTTGGCTGAGTAATGTCCACCGTCTGTAACGACCATGTCCTCCTGACATGCTGACTGCCCTGGGCCCGCAGGCTGATCCACACCTCAGCTGTCCTCACAGAGCTGCCATGTGAGATCGGGAAGGGTTTTGAGGAAAACTCTTCACTGCGTATGTAACATGGTTGTTGAAACGCAAACATCTATGATGGATCTAGCAACACTCAGGCACATATGAAAACATGACTAATCCGGAAAAACAATGACCTTGATGCAAAATAGAAACCCTGAGAACCTTAAAGAAATATAGGTGTACTCAAGGCTGCTGTGTTTGCTGATGACTCTCAGTGAGCAAGATATTCGGGTCATGTGAGGAAATGTAGGTGAGTTAGACTTGGCTAAGTTGAACCTCACTGTCCCCCTTTCCCCCCACCCTCCCCCACAGACACTGGTGAAAGAACACAAAGATAGGGAGTCTAGAAGAGGATGTCAAACCTGTATGAGAGGAAAGGTGCTTCCAGGTTCTACAGAGAACGAGTGAGAGTCAGTGCCGGTCTCCTTTCTGGGGAGCACATATGCGGCAGGGCCAGTAAAAGTGTCTTGCTCTGAGCACCAGTAAATGTAGAGATGCAGTAAAAACGTGTCTGCATCAATGGGAAATGTCACGCACAGAGGAACGGGCTCCACTCGCCCAGAATCTCCTTCTACGCCCGGAGAGCAGGGTCCTTCTCTGACTAGTCCTGCTGGGCTCCTGGTCGATTACCTATGCTAGATACATGCAGCCCCAAGCAGACATGCAGCATGAGGACCTGGCTGAGGGCCCTTCAGGTCTGGGGGAGTTGACTGGATCCTTCCCCACTTAACAGGCTGCTCCCCGCATGCAAATCACCTTGGGATCCAGATAAAAGCCCTGGGCTGGGTGCTCTGGCTCAGCTCCCAGTGCTCAGGGTCTTTTGAGGCGGAGCTGTGTCTTCAGGAAGATGGGCCTTTGGGGTCTCCTTGTCTGCCTGCTGGCGGCTCCCTCAGGTGAGCAGCTGGGGGCTGCCCGGGAGTGGGGGCGGGTATGAGTGCAGGTGACTGATGGCTGCTCCTCGTTCCCAGGTGTCCTGTCCCAGGTGCCGCTGCAGGAGTCAGGCACCGGGCTGGTGCCGCCCTCACACACACTCAGCCTGGCCTGTGCCATCTCTGGGGGCTCTGTCTCTGGTTATGTTTGGCACTGGATCCGCCAGTCCCCAGAGAAGGGACTGGAGTGGCTCGGATATCATTACTACAGTGGATCATCCGGGAGCACAGGCTACAGCCCATCCCTCAAGAACCGCATGTCCATCACTGCAGACATGGCCAGGAACCAGTTCTTCCTGCAGCTGACCTCTGTCACCCCTGAGGACACAGCCATGTATTTCTGTGCGAGAAGCACAGTGAGAGGAGTGAGTGTGAGCCCAGACACAAACCCTGCAGGGACAGGGCTGGGCTGGGGATGCCCAGGACCAGCAGGGTGCGCTGGCACACTGCTGCTCCTCAGGACACCAGGGGCTCAGGAAACACCTGGAGCCTGGGGTTTCCTGACTGACATTTGGGGTTATTTGTGGAGGAGGAGAGACTGTGAGGTGTGAGCAGAGCTGAGCGGGGACAGTGAGGAGAGAAGGTTTCTCCTGATTCATGGTTCTGACGCTGAAACTCCCGAATGGTGTTTTCTACAAGGACAGAATCACAGTGACAGCATCAGTGGGGGTTAAACATCCGGGAAAACCAGCTCCACAGGAGGGTCAGGGATCCTGATCAGCTCAGAAGGAGACACGAGTTTTCAGTGGGAAACAGAACCTACGAGAAGCAGCGACGACGCCTCCCTGACCCTTTGGGCCTGAAACCTCCACCCAGGGAGGTGAGCCCAGCCCTGTTCCTCTCTCCAGGCCGCCTGGCATCCATGCTGCTGCCCACATGGGATGGTGTGCAGTGTAGACACAGGTTGACTGTAACTGGGTTCAGATCAGGACTTTCCACAAGGACAACTTGGCACGAATGGGTACTAGTTTTGTGGGTATGAAAGCAGCCAAAAGTAGGAATGAGCCAACACGGCCAAGTGGGTGGCTGGGAGCGACTCTGGCTCTGCTTCCCTGGCCCTGCTCACCCGTGACTTCTGCAGAGGAGTTTAGGACATGAGCTGTGAGTCTCACGCATCCAGGGCAAGAAAGTGGCTGCTCACACGTTCTCCTGGACAGTAGGCCTGTGTGGATGGACACTCAGCAGGACGGTGCTGGGAGAATCTGAGGGTCCATGGGGAGGGATCCCTGAGCCTGCTCCTTCCCATTCCCCAATACCCAGGTGTGTAGGGCAGTAGCTGCGGGCAGCACATTCCTGCTCTCAGCCCCTTGCTGCTCCCTGCTGGGCCCCTCCATTCCACAGAGGTGGGGGCTCCACTCAACCAGACCCTGCCTGGTCAGGGGACACAGGCCTGGGACAAGACCAGGGCTCCTGGGAGAGGCTGGGACAATGGGCAGGAGAGGGGACATCCACAAAGCAGCCCCAGCCCTGACCCCACTGCATAGAGAGGACATTCCAGGATCACCACGGGAACAGGAGGAAGCTGGGTGTGGTGAGAGCAGAGCCAGCTCTCCAAGAGGCAGCAGCATGGTCTCCGCAGGAGGCAGCGACAACTGTAGTGGGCAGCTTGGAGCCTCAGCTGGGGTCAGTGGCTCAGGGCAGGTAGGCCCCTTCTTGGGGTGTGACCTGCCCCCCTGTGGGCAGGTGCTGTGCGCCATTTGCATTCCAAAAGAGTCTTGCCAGATGAGATAAAGGAAAACCTCTCTCGTTAATGGCCCCTGGGAAAACCTAGGAGAGCTATCTGGAATGACCTTTTGATGTAAGCAAATGGTACTCCTGGTTTTTCCTTATCAATGTGAAGATCTTCCCAGGATTAGAGACCACCTTCTGCATCCTCAGATTTACACCTTGTTTAGAAAAGCTAATTGTTTCTCAGGATGGTTTATCTTTCATGGAATTCTCCAGACCTTCACCAGGCCCTGCCAGGCCTTCGACCTGTGCCTATAAATACCTCTCCCTTTTGTTAATAAAGTTGTCTCATGGTTCATACTTCCATTTGACCCCCGGCTGTGGCTGGGCCATCTCTCCTCGTCGTTTCATTTCTCGTATCCTACGTGGCTGCCAACATCTGGCACCCGAACGTGGGGCTCTTTTTCATCTTCATCTCTCTGCTACCTTGCCTGTCCACTTTATTTTTCCTTTCCGAGAGCTGTTGAACTCCTTCTGCCTGCTAAAGCTGGCTCCTAAAGGTCAGGGGAGGCTTGGTCTTGTCTGTTTCAACGGAAGCTCACTTTTATCTATACCTATCATTCTATATGAGAAAGAATAAAGGCAAGTAAAAGCCATAGCCATCAGCGAATGGTGAACGAGAAGAGAGCCGAGAATTTCCAGACCCGCGAGGAGATCTCGGAACTGAAGGTATGGGAAACGCCCCAGTTAAAGGGGAAAAGGGTAGATGAGCATTTTGTAGAAGTAATACGGTAGATGTTAAATGCCAAGGGATGTTAAAAAGTCTAAGAGGAGTATAAAAATAGGTTATAAATTTTTCTTAAAATGTTACCCTAAACTAGGGAAACATGGCCTAATAAACTCTGGCATCTGGGAGAATGTAAGAGATCACCCAGAGCTAGCATTTTTTCTTTCCAGTATCATGCTGGTTTTTAAAGTCCTGCCAGGTAGCTTTTAAGTTCCTGGGACTGGAGATTTTTAAATAAGGTAATCTTATCAGATCAGCAATACCTGAGATGGTTAAGGATTTACCATGACTACAACGTTCAAAAAACTGTAAAAAAATATTAATGGTGATCTTAACATAACTCAAAAAAAAAAATGCTGCCTGACATAGTTAAGTAAAATAATCTTACCAAAAAGTCTCTGAAAAACTAAGTCCATTCTTATCAAAAGAGACAGCCTGCCTGTAGCAAATGGCAGCACATTAAAAATATATAGAGATAGAGAGAGTAGGACACAGAAACAACTTCAAAATGCTAAAAATGCTGTAATTTAGTTTGGTGTAGAACAGAGTTAATTCTAAAGTAAAATTAGCTTTAAAAATTTTAATTACAAAAAAGCAGTATTAATAAGAGTATAAAAAGAGTAACTCAAAATATAAATAGGCAAGCTCTTAAGTTAAAGGATTCAATCTGTAAAGAGCTTTCACAGCTTTTATAAACTGCTCCACTACAAAGAGTTCACTCTTAAAGTTAAGTCTCAGTCAAAGTTTCGGCCAGTAGCCTCTGCCGCTGCTGCTGCTCAAGTGCCCACAGGTTTTTTTGTTTTTTTTTTTCTCTTCTTAAGACAGTTGAGCTCACAGCTGCAGCCCCCTTCCTACAGCGTTGCCTATTCGAATGTTACAGTCAACTTAACATAGCTCGTCCCAAGGTCAGGGATTTCTAACCTAAAAGTCTCTTGGGATTACAAAGTTCTGATCTTTCCTAAAAACTGCTGCCGTTCATTCAAATTAAAAAATCCAACTTAGTTCCCGCAAAACATTGTAGTTTATTCAATACCAAAAACATTTCTAGTCAAGAATTAATTGTCTACTCTAAAATCATTCACTCTGGTTTCCAAGATAAGATTAAGTTTATACTGAACAATGCTGAGAAGGGTTTTAGACAGTGTTAAAGTAATCAGAGTTTTTCTTATTTTTTTTAATAGTTATTAAGATAATTAAAAAATCACTTTGTTAGAAATAAATTAGTCTGCACCAATAGTCTTGCAGTGGTTTAGTACTTTGGTTGAAAAGGCTGGAGATGGTGAAAAAGAATCCACAAGAGTTTCAACTGTAGTTTTTAAGTTTTTCCCCTGCAGTTTTTGGAGCTGAAAGCAGAGAGCTGCTAGTTGGTTTTTTGCATATCAATGGTAAAGGTGATCAGTGAAAATGCTAATGAACAGTGTGTAGCTTGCTTCCTAGGGAGAGAAGCAGCATAGGTGTGTCTACTTAAAGGTAATTGCTAAGGAACTGCTAGTAGCCTGCTCCAGAAAGGGAAGCAGGCCTGTATGTGTTAAAGTCAGAAAGTCAAAATCAGCACTAGAAAAAAAAATATATTTAAAGTCTGTCTTTTAAACAAAGACAATGAGCTGCCTGGTTAACTCAGTTGTTAGAGCATAAACTTCTTAATCTTAAAGTTGTGTGTCAAGCCCCACAGTAGAAACTAAAATCAATCAGATATCTTTAGTTCAAAGATTCTTCAGTTACTGTTGAAGTAAGCTTTGTTAAAAGTTTCTTTAAATTAAATACATTTAACTTAAAATGTTGGTTCTTTAAAAAGTTGGAAAGGAAATTGTTTTTTATCTGTGATCATTTTGTTTTTTCAATTGATCAGCTTTATTTATTATAATTATACAGGACAACAGTGGTAATTCAAAAAAAAATCTAAGAGTTTTAAGAGCGTAAAAGTAATGTATGCTATCTGTAATCATTCTGTATTAGATAACATAATTAAGTAGGACAACAGTAAAAAGTTAAAAGTTTTAAAAGCAAAAAGGTGATTTTTGAAAAGATATAACAATAAAGTCCTAATTTCTACAAAATCTTAAAAGTTTTAACGACAATAACCTTTTTAAAGGTACGGCACTGAAATCTTAAAGTTTAAACTGAGTCATTGTCATCATATCTGCTTGTTTTGATAGATCGGTTTCATTTATCTTGTAGTATGATTCACATCAAAATTAAAATATACTTAAAAAATACATGCCTTTCAACAGCATATTTTTCTGGACTAGAGCAAAAAAGAAAAATGATTAATTTTTAATGTCTTAGTAGTTGTTTATAACTACAAAATAATACAAGTTAAAAGGTTTAAAATCTTAAAAAATAAAACAACAGAGTTCTTTAATTGATTTTGCATAGTAAAGATATGCAAAATAACCAAATTACAATAAAAATAGACTTATCTCACATTAATTTGATATGTTTAATTAATTTGATCATTTTAATAAAAGCTTAGGTTTGACTTTAAAAAATCTTAATTTGAATTTACCTAGTAAGGTGGTAAAAAATCCACAATTTAAAACACTTTAAAAGTTCTTTTTTTCTCTTTGACTTGGAAAAGAGAGCCAGAACAACCAGTAGCAATATATATATATATATATATATATATATATATATATATATATATATATATATATATATATAATAAAAAT
>PVHY01027981.1:0-15672 GCA_004024945.1 Uropsilus gracilis | reverse complement strand
GGGGCGTGACTCCACCTTATATTTTGGAAGAGCAGATCCTCGAAGGGACATCCATCAGCTGATGGTAGTTCTCCTCTCTTGGGGCTTTGCTGTGGGGCCACTGCCATTAGAGAAGCCTCTCCTTTTTTTTTTTTTTTTGAGTCTGGGTCTTGCTATTTTTGCCCGTGGAGCCGCTACTGTTGCCCGAGGTACCACGGACTCAAGCAATCCCCTGCCTCAGCTTCCCATGTAGCTGGGATTACAGGCGTGCACCACTACGCCCAGCTATTTGGGGTTAGGTCTCACTGTGTTGTCCCGAGCAGGACTCAGGCCGCGTTCCCTAGCCCCGACTGCTTTGCAGGCTGATGATATCAGGCACGAGCCACGATGCCCGGCTTTCCGTGGTATCTTCCCTCTAAACAAAGAGGGTGTGCAGTGCCCTCGTTGATATGTTCTCTGTGCCAAGTTTTTGCTCAAATCTTCTCGGTGACTTTGTAGGCGTCATATTTTGTTGGTTCTCCCAGTTCACTGCATGTGGTGCTCGCCTTGTTCCCCTTGAGTCCTGCCCAGGTGGCACATGTTAAGGGACTTTCCACCAGTATCTCACTGGTTTGGTTTCTATGGTTGGATGTTGTCTTAAGGTATCACTCTTGATTAGAGCTCTTGTGTTGAAGGCAAATCCAGGGGAGACTGTGGCGGGCATACCGCCCGCCCCCCCGCCCCCCAGCACTACCAGCCCTGTGATGTCAAAGGGCTCAGATGTGCGGTGCTGCCCGCTGGCCCAGCCCGGCCTCCCTCCGGCCTGAGCCTCGGCCCCACCCCGCCTTACCTGGGGGAAGCGTGGGGGGCCGCTACACACGGGCGCCGGCGGCCACGCCCTGGTGGCGTGGCCGTGGGGTGCGCGGGCACACGGGCCCGCGCGAACCTCGGGCGCTACCGAGCCCGGGACAGGGTCTCGCCCCTTAAACTGTTTTTAAGGTTTTTTTCTTCTGCAGTTTTTGGAGCTGAAAGCAGAGAGCAGCTGGCTGGCTTTTGCAGATCAGTGGTAAAGATGATCAGTGAAAATGTTAATGAACAGTTTGGAGCCTGCTTCCTAGGGAGAGAAGCAGACCTAGATGTGGCTAGTTCAAGGTAAAGGCAATTGTTAATGTAACTGCTCTGTAGCCTGTTTCATAGAGAGAAGCAGGCAGATAGGTGTATCCAGTTAAAGTTAAAGGTAATTGCAGGCTAGTAGCCTGCTCAGGAGAGAGAAGCAGGCCTGTATGTGTTAAAGTCAAAGTTTAAAAAAAAGTCTTTTCTGGTCACCCTGCTTCAAACTTAAACACCCCTGCCTGCCTTTTTTTTTTTAGAAAGTAGGCTTTAAGCAGTTAATTAGCATTTTTACTGTTTACTTACTATTGGTATGCAAAAATTAGCTACCAGCTTTTTTTTTAGCTCTCCCTCTTAGACTTAAAAGAAAAACTTAGAAACACAGTTTAAATTTCAGACTAGTTTGCTTTACTTTACCCTCTTTGAAACTGTTCACCTACTAGCGCAAGAGCAACTGCTAAACCTTTGGTATAAATTCATTAAAAAAAAATAATAATAATAGCTATGGGTTTGACAGCTTAGACAATGACACCCAGGGGGGTAGGCACCCCCTATCACTTCCAACCCTGTGCACAGTTGCAAGAAACCTTAGGGTTTAAAGACGTTGCCCTTCATTCCACAAGGAAAATAAAGATTAATGGTTTTTTGTTTGTTTGTTGTTTTCGAGACTAGGTCTATTTTTGCCTGTGGAACCACAGGCTCACATTGCCCAGGGTACCACAGACTCAAGCAATCCCCAGCCTGAGCTTCCCAGGTAGCTGGGATTACAGGCGTGCGCCACCACGTCCAGCTATTTTGGGGGCCTAGGTCTTGCTGTGTTGCCCCGAGCGAGACTGGAACCGCGATCCCTGGCTGCAGGGCCGTGGCTTCCTAGGCTGTCACCTACAGGCATGCGCCACCATACCCAGCTAGGAAAATAAAGATTAATGTAGCCACAGGGGCCAACTCCCTCACCCAGTCAGTGCCCACCAGTCAAGGAGTGCCAGTCACCTGTCGCCAGGGTGCCGAGGACAGCAGTGATGCGCAGGGGTGGTCACCAATCAGCTCTCAGAGACGCCAGGCACAGAGCCTTTGGTGCTCCTGTCAGGCAGGGTCACAGGCAGGACTGAAGACCCAGTCTCCATAGAGGTCTCGGCGTCTCGGCGGCCGGTCAGCTGCTGCGTGTGGTTGCTGGTCCCCCTTCCTTCTCCAGTGGCCAGGAACAGAGGCCTTCTCTTCTCTCTCAGGCCTGGGACAGTTCTCCTGTGCAAGCTCTGTCCGAGACTCCCCTGAAATTCCTTCTCTGAGTTCTCACATTCTGTCTGAGGCTCCTTCTCTGGGTCCCTCTCGCAAGCCAGTCCTTTCTCCAGTTCCTGCCTTCTCGTGTGCCAGTTCTCTTCTCTCTGGCTCTTCTCTCCTGCAGGTCCCTTTATTTTATTTTATTTTATTTATTTATTTTTTTTTGGAGACAAGGTCTCGCTGTTTTTGCCCGTGGAACCGCAGGCTCTCGTTGCCCAGGGTACCACGGACTCAAGCAATCCCCAGCCTCAGCTTCCCAGGTAGCTGGGATGACAGGCGCGCACCACCACGCCCAGCTATTTTTTGGAACTAGGTCTCGCTACGGGCCCCAGGCGGGACTCGAACCGCGATCCCTAAGCCCCGGCTGCTTCATAGGCTGAAGCTTACAAGCACGAGCCACCGTGCCCGGCCTGCAGGTCCCTTTAATCTCCTACCAGTTCCTCATCTCCTGCCAGTCTCTTCAGTGGCTTAAATCCACCTCAGGGCCCCAGGTAGACCAGCTAGAGCCTGATCCGATCAACAATTGGGATCACAGGGGGTGGGGGCTGAGTCCCCCTGCTGGGGCCGCTCTGGGGAAGGGGGGATCAGTAGGCTCTGCTGCCTTCCAGGCCCAATCCTAGTCCCAGTTGGGCTGGGAGGAGTTGAAGGTCCCCCCCAGATGCCCGGGGTCAGGAGGGGCCCCCAGCACACTTCTGTCACAGCTTAGACTACTGGAGGGGGTGTGGGCGGGGCAGGACCCATGCCACTGAGGTCTTGGGGTCTAGGGGTCTTGGGCTGGGGGACCTGGCCTCCTCCCTTAGTTTGGGGGCAAGGGTGGAGGCTGGGTAGAACTCTGGGGAGTCTGGAGCTGGGAGAGGGGATTTGTGGGCCCCCACCTCCTAGGTCAGGCCCTGATCCAAGCTCAGCTGGGAGCAGGGCTGAGGCCCCCTTGAAAGGCCTGACCCTCTGGGGAGCCCTTAATAGGGGACAGGGTAAATCCTGTACCACCAGGCTCTCAGGATCTCAGGGTCTAGGGACCTTGGGGCTGGAGACCCCATCTCTCCACCCTTTCAGTTTGGGGGGTGGGGGCGGGGCACCCAAGGGAACTGGGAGAGGGGATTAATAGGCCCTGCCTTGGGGGGGGGGAGGGAAGAAAAGTCCTGAGGGCCAAATAAGCACAGACCAACAGCTTGCAGCTTGGAGTGACCAGAGGGGGTAAGGAAGGAAATGGGGGGGAGGGGTGCAGTGGGGAATAAGGGGTAGAATACAACATGCAACCATGCAAACATGACCAATGTTGTATAATTACATAATAAAAATATTTAAAAATTAAAAAACAAATTGGGTTCATGCCCTATAGAGTTCTTGATCGGCTTTAGCTTAAGACCACAACGGTAACCAACTCCTGAGGGACAGGGAACTAAGATAAGGATCACCTCAGAATAAAAGCCCTTGAATGAGGAACTCCCTGAGCAAGAATCAGGGGATGACTTAAAGTAACAGAACACTCTGGCCCCCAGGCACAATCTCTGCTGGCTGAAGTGACTCAGGTGGTGACTCCAGTCCCTGCTTCTCAATAAAAAGGAGACACCTAGCTTCTCTGCGTAGTCATCTGTGTAAGCATCTCATTGCTCCAGCATCCTGCTGTGCTCTGAACACAAGCACTTGGCAGCTGGCAAATACTCTGAGTTCTTCACTTTCTTCACCTTTCCACCCCCACCCTGGCACCAGCCCAAAGGGAAAACACATGTTGTTTGTGGGCAGAGGTCAGCAGTTGCTCCAAGTGCCCCAGGACTTGGAGGCTTATTTTAAAACTACATGTACTTTAACTATGGATGTTAAGTAAATTTTGTATTAAAGGAATGCAGGTCTTCCAGTAGAACAAAAGAACAAAAAGAACAAAAATCAGAAGATGGTTCCCAGGGCTGGGGTGGAGAGAGGAAAGTGATTGCAGACACAAGGGCCTCAAGGGATGCTTTTGGGGTGCTAGAAATGCCCCAGATCATGATTGTGATGAGGTAATGAAACTTGTATATTTTTGTCAAAACACAGGAAACCACACTCTTAAGGTTAATGTTACTGTAGTGAAAGTGTGCCTTAATATATCTAATATTTAAATATTTTCAACTCCCAAAACCCTCCAGGAAAGAGATAAAAAATATGACACCTAAAAACCAATACTAAGCCGGATGTGGTGAACATGTGCTGTTAGTCCCAGCCTAGGATGGGAGGCTGAGACTGGGAAGCACTTGGGTCCGAGGGTTTGAGACCCGCCCAGGGCAACATAGCAAGACCTAGTCTCAAAAAAATAGCTGGGTATGGTGGCGCACGCCTGTAATCCTAGCTACCTGGGAGGCTGAGGCTGGGGATCGCTTGAGTCCAGGGTACCCCCGGTAACAAGGGTCTGCAGTTCTCCGGGCAACAGAGACCTAGTCTTTAAAAAAAAATAAAAATAAAAACCAACACTGTTTCCAATTACTCTGGAAACCAATTACAAAACTAAATGATTAGACTATTTCAGAAAGGGCAGGTAAAGAAACCAGAACAACCTCCCACCTGCGCCCTCCCAGCAACTCAAGGGCCCAATCAGGAGACAAGAAAGAAAACAAGTACTGTGAAAATCTTCCTTTTTAATTACAATTTCTTGTGACAAAATAACATTTTTTACAAATAAGTAGCCTAGCTCACTTTCGACACAAAGATAATACAAACTGGAATGAGGCTCTCGGGTGAGAGGGAAAGAGGAAAAGCACAGATCAGGTCATTGACGCTCCTTATATACTCTGTGAAAAATAGAATTACAGGGAAAAATAGACTTTCGGAATCTCAATGACTTTACGTGATCCTTTGTAAAATAAAACAGGGGTTAAGTCTACCTCCCCAGATCCTTCTGGGACATGGAATGTGGATGACAGTGATCTGAGGTGCAGTTCCGACGGCAGGCACACAGCACCCCTTGCATCGAAAACCCCCGTGCCAAGGCGCCTGTGCCGTGAGTTTTAGGGCAGACTGTGCCAACCCCCCAGACCTTACTGTTGTCATGGTGACAAAGGCCACCAAAAGAAAGTGACTTGACAGAGAGAGACTCCTCTGGGAGGCCCCCGTGGGGGCAGGACACAGTAAGGCCAGACTCACCTAGTCTGTACATCAGACCGCCTATGAAGTCCACTACTAAAGAGTCCTCCTCCACCTGAACAAGCGGAAGACTCCCCAG
Organism: Uropsilus gracilis; assembly: GCA_004024945.1. Lineage (NCBI taxonomy): Eukaryota > Metazoa > Chordata > Mammalia > Eulipotyphla > Talpidae > Uropsilus > Uropsilus gracilis. Next base: position 10,133 of record PVHY01027981.1, on the reverse strand, counting down.
TCACTGCCATTTCAAGCATCACCCGTCAATGGTCGCGACCCGTCAATGGTGGGCGCCAGCGTTCCCTAACCCCTGCTCCAGTCAGGGGGTCAGGTGACCCAAAGACAGCAGTGTCCTCAGGAACGCACTGCGCCCCTGACAACTGCTGTCTCCAGAAGGCTGTGGGAGCAGCGGAGGGAGCCCAAAACTACTTTTAGTTGTTATTCGCCCTGCGCTTTAGAACATAGAACGAAATAAAGCAGATCCTCTTTGGAGAAGCGAGCAGGGCGGCCGAGCCCAGGATGTCACAGAGAGGCGCTCTCCCAGGAGACGCCAGCAGGGCCCAAAGTAAGATGGGCGAGGGCGGGTGCGGGCAGCAGGCCCCCTCACCAGGTCGGCCCAGACGGTCTGCGGGGTCAGCTCCCGGCGGGAGTGGCCTCACAGACGCAGCACTGAACAGATGGTGTGGCTTCCCGCGCAGTAGTGTTTTCCTTCCACCGAGTCCCTCGCAAGGTAACAGCAAGAAATGATCCAGTTCTGCAACGGATCAGCTTCCTGATTCAACTTCTAATCGGTCCAGTTATTTTCAGGAAAAGTGTAACTTCCAATTCTCGCCCCAGTTTGGTACAAAAGTTTGAATTTCAAACCCATCCCGGCCCCAAGCCCAGGGTGGTGATACTCCGGATTCCCGGGTAGCCGGACACAGGACCAAACACGAAACTTTCCGGGGCCGAAGGCGGCGCCCCCTGTCCTGCTGGGCGCTGACCGAGCACCCGGCCGGCCTGAGGCCGTCTCCCCAAGACAGCAGGCTGCCGTAGGTGTCTGCGCCCGCCGGCCAGCGCCCGTCTGCTGCTCGACAGGCCTCCGAGCAGGCACCAGCACTGCAGGTAAGAGATGGTTCACCGGCCTCCAGGACGTGGTCTGTCCCGGGACACGTTTCCCAGACGTGTTCCACGGAGCAGAACGCTGGGCAGCTCCAGAAACCACGTCCCAGCTAGTAAGTAAATGGCAGAAACCCTCCGCGAGGGGGGCTTCTGCCACAGAGAGAAGAGGCTACGTCAGAGCAGTCACAATGAGACCTGGAAGGCGAGGAGGCAGTGCAGACATCTGGCGCAGGTGAGGAGGGCATGAGGGCAAGGCGGAGTCTGCAGCAGCAGCAGCAGCAGCAGCAGCGTGCGGGACAGGCCACACTTAAGGCACCGGGATTCGTAGTGGACTCCGGCTCTGAGAGGCACCGGGCTGGTGATGAGTAACCCGTGCTGCGGGCCGCCCAGCCTCGCCGCCCCCTCTGTGGCTGGACCCAATGTGGCTGGACACAGCGTCACTTAGGGCTTTCTCCGTGAGGAAGCCGCCAACACCTGGCACTGCCTAGACCCTGGCCTGGCACAAAGGACCGGGTCGCTCACTTTCCAGAATGCAACCTGGGAGCAACATCTCATCAGTGAACACACAGGGGTTCCTTACCCTGGGCCCCACAGCCTGTCTGAGCACCTGGGCAAACAGCTGTCATTTACCAAGACGCCTCACAGCAACTGCCACACACACACGGCGTTCCTACTGCTGCCTTAAATCTGGGCCTTGCAACAATCTCCTCAGAATGTCATGGAGCCTGGGCTCAGTACCGCAAGCCACAGACAAGCACAGGCAGCAGAGGCGGCAAGAGTCCACCTAGTAAGGCCAAAGACCAAGAAGCCCATGGATGTGCAAGGACCTTTCTCTGCCTGACCTCTGCCCAGTCCACCCTTTCCAAACATCCAAAACGATGCCAACTAGTAATATGAAAGAGCAGAGCAACAGGTTTTACTTAGGTCTGACCTGCCAGGATGGTTCCAGAAATGACTTTAGTAAAGAGGCAGACAGGCAAATCCTCCTCAATGGAAAACCCACAAAGTGTCAGAGGCAAATGGCCGACAAAAGCCAGCCCCCAGGCTGTGCGGAGCCTGTGAAGGTGCTGGGGGTTTGTGCCTACTTCGCGCCACCACAAGCCAGTCCAGCCCCAGGAGGCAGCTGCACGCCAGGAACCCACTGTCATGCATAAGCCTCCCCAAAGCAGCCCAGAAACAAAAACCAAAATACAACCAGACTGCCCTGGCCTTGGGAGATACTACTGTTGCAAGAGCAAAACTATCACGCTCTGTGTCTGGGGCTGCTCCTAAGTAAGGGCCATGAGCAGCACGGTAAGCTCAGCTTTCCTCGGAAACAAGGACAGGAAGGCTGTGGCAGGCCAAAACCTCCCCGAGGACTGGCTGAGGACCCCGGGAGTCGGACAGACCAGCAGGCCACTCCACAAAACGAGTTTTCCAGTGGGGCAGCCTTACCAGCCTGGTGCCTCAATCTTGGCCCCACTCTTCCCCTCCACCTTCTTTCAAGTTTCTTCCTGATTGACGTAGGATGATGCACAGGCTGAGGTCAAGTTGTGCTGATGGCAACATCGGAAATGAGAGCAGGGGCTGCCCGGAAGAGGCCCGGCTGTCAGCTTCCACAGCACCCTGGAACCTACAGGTGGCTGGCAAGGCAGTCTCAGCCCAGCAGACACCAGGGAGACTAAAGCTCATCCAGGCCACGAGCAGGCAGCTAGGATGACATGATAAACTTGTTGTTCTTTTTTTAATCTGGATTCCAACAGTCTAATCCTAATCCTAATCATTTACTTCAACAGCGTACCTCTGCGACCAAAGGGTCAGGGAGAAAGGGGAGAAAAATACTGGGAAAGAAAACACAGCCCCGTTGGCACCTCTCTTGGAGTATAGGAAGCTGCCACCCTGCCGGGGCTTCCCAAGGCCAGGTCCAGACGTGTGGCCGCCATCAGCAGTGTCAGTCACCTCCGTGCGCCAGGCCCATCAGCCACAGCAAGCGCCTCCCCGCTCGCTCCTGCAGGGTTACTGGCCTCCATTATAGGCATAGTCGGCCTTGTTGTGCATTATCAGCTTGTTGTCAACAAAGTAGAAGCTGTCAGAACGAGTCTCATAAGGATTTTCAATCATCAGACGAACTGCAAGTCAGGGAAAAGAAGAGCAAAGTTGTGTGTGAGTGTGGACATTGCGTCTGCCCCAACGGGGAGGTGGAAAAAACACAGTGTCCCTCCGACCTCACAAGCAGTCCCCCCAAGCAATGCGAGCATACTTTGCAAGAACAGTGAGTTCAGAATAGACAAAGTCACAGCCCTTGAGGGCTGCGGAGAGATGGGGACCACAGACGCCCTAACCGGTACAGGAGGTCCGCTTCAGGGGACAATGCTGTCAACTCTCCTCTGGCCTTGCTGTTCCTGATCAAGTGCTGCCTGGAATCTGAGTCAGTACCCCAAGAGGATGTGCTTGTCCTTGGCCAAAGGGACCCTAGTCGCTTCTTGACTCAGACCTCTGATCTGTTCCCCACCTGGTTCAAATGCAAGAAAGCTGTGTCTCGCTGGGCCGCTTCCCAAGCACACCACGACCACCACAGCAATGCGAGGTGTGCGTGCGTGCAGGGGACAGAGGGCAGGAGCCTTCTCTGGAGATGGCTCATGGCGTTAACTCACAAATGGTCCAGCCCAAAGTCTGCTTGTCTTGGGATCCAGATTTAAATTTTCTGTTTATTCAGTAACTGTCTAGACTGCTAACCAGACTGGAGAGTCAAGATAACGAACAGTCACGACACAGCTGACCAGCTCTGGGTTAACGATGCCACACCATGGCAAATCCTCTGGGGAAAGCCTATTATTCGAAAGGGAAAACTGTTTAAAGTTCTTTGAACCAAATGAGGCCAAAGTGCCTGGGTTTACAGCCACAAGATTTGCCTCTATACTCTTTAGCCTGTCTGGTTTCAAGAAGTTTCATCAGCGGGTATAAACCCGAAATGCGATGCATGATCTTTTACTGGGGCTCACATCAAGGTCAGTGGTGGTCATCAGCCCTTGGCCCACGTTCACCGGGAACAGCACTGCCACACAGTAAAGAACACCTGGTTTTCAGACTATGGCAATTTTCAGGACCTGGACTGTGAGAAAAGCCGCCCATGTGTGTACAGCCTTCCCTGTAGCCCAACTACACTCGACCTCGGGCCACCGGATCCACTGCATCCTGACAGCTATGGAGCCCCTCCCCTATCACCGACAGATGCTAACCTGAGCTGGCAGGACCAACATCCAAGATCCTGACAAAGCCCGCCCAGCACTCTGCCCCTGGAGCCTGGCCAGGCCTCCTCCCCAGGACCACAGGGTTACAGCCTCCTAAGATGCTGCTGCCACCATGCCATGCCAGCTCCCCGCCTCTGTCAGCTCCCATCTTCCACCGGGCCGAGTCTCATGCTAAACCTGCCCATCCTACTAGCAGAGTACTAGATGGGGGAGGGCCTCAGACCCATGACGCTATTTCAGCCATAACTTCACATTTTGCTCTGACTGAGGAAGGAACGAAAGCTATACAGGGGCAAGCAGGGGCCAAGGATGAGAAGTCAGCAGAAGTCCAGCATCAACACTGGAGAGCACAGGCACCACGTCTGATCGGAGCCAGGCAACTGCCACCAGCTCCTCTCCTCTCCCACAGCCACTCCCTCACCCACAGCCTGCATCTACCGGGAGGAGCTGTACGATTAACCCCACCAGGGTCCGAGAGGCAGAGCCTGACACAGCAGGCAGGAGCCACGGGAGATGGAGATGAGAAGCTCCAGGCCAAATGGCTCAATGAGGGCCGGGCAGTTTCCCCGGTGCTGAACCAGATCAGATGGGTTTCCAGGACCATTTCCTCTAACCCTGGGTCCAGAAAGCAAGAAAAGTCAAGAGGTACGTACTGACATCCTCAGAAAGCTGGGGGAACTCGTAGATATGTTCACATGTGTTCCTACTGCTAGGGATGCAGAAGCCGAAGTCAAAGTCAAAGTTTTTCAGCAGGCGTTCCCGGAAGTAATGCCGCTCGATCATCCGGAAGTTGGTCACGGGCCTGTCTCCTACTGTGAACTCCACCCTGCAAAATAAATCTCCGTGAGCCGACCCTGCCTCCTCCCTCCTCTCCAGCCAACCCAAAATCCAATGGAGAACATTCTCCTCGGTGAAGAAGCAGAGCATTCTCCACGGCGGAGACGCTGGTACTCACGTAGCCCCGACAGTTCGGAGGCGGAGGAACGCTGGTGTGAACTGATAGCGAACGAAGCGTCCCGCGCTGATATCCACGTCTCCGCTCTCCTCCTCCTCCTCATCCTCGTGGTCTGAAAGAGCACACAGCACCCTGAAGGCACCATGTAGGCACCCACGGTCCAAACAACACAACCAGCTGAAAGCGCTGGCACCAACGGGAGCGTGTGGGGCGTCCGCCGAGCACTCGCACGGAGCCGGGCGGCCCTGCCCACACCAAGAATTCACAGAAGAAGCGTGGGAAGAGGGAGCGGCCATCAGCTCCATCTTACACATCAGGAAGCTCAAACTCGGAAAAGGGACACGTCCACAGAGAAGGGATTTGAATCCAGACCTACCTAGTCTCAAACACTAAGCCTTTGACATAATTTGGGGACCTAAGTCAAAGCCTGAGGGTACGTGCAACCCAAGCAGGGACTGGGCCCCTAAGGCGGCCTGCAGCCTACGGACTAGGTCGGCTGCCCAAGTGTTAGAAATACTGAAAGTGATCCAGGGACTCTTTGAAGTACTTTATTTATTTATTTGTTTGTTTATTTTTGAGACTAGGTCTCACTATTTTTGCCCGTGGAACCACAGGCTCATGCTGCCCAGGGTACCATGGACTCAAGCAATCCCCAGCCTCAGCTTCCCAGGTAGCTGGGATTACAGGCGTGCACCACCACGCTATTTTTTTGGGACTAAGCCTCACTGTTTTTGCCCCTATCCCTAGCCCCAGCCGCTTCATAGGCTGAAGCTTACAGGCACGAGCCACCGTGCCTGGCTTCTTTGAAGTACTTTAAAACTTTCAGGGAGCAAAGGACAACCCCCAGAAGAAACTGCTATTTAACTGAGCTGACGGCCTCGGGATACTGAGTTTCCCTGGACTGCGTACTGCAGGCCACAGCAGGCCCAAGGCTCGCTCACCCAGGAAAGAAGGCAGTGGGCAGCAAAGCGATGCGTGTGGCACCAGAATGAGGGGCCACCGTGGTCTGTTCCAGTGCCTTCCTGCAGCCAGGCGGTGATTTATAAAATGAATCCACTGTGAACAAAGAGTTGGTTCCCACAGTGCCCCGCCCTTCTCCAGGCTGAGGAGCTGTGTGCTCACAGCATGAAAGAAGGAAGTCACTTTTAGCACTATTACCGCTGCCTATGACAAGCCTGAGAGCAGCTGGACAAGCGGAGCGAAAAGGAGTTGGTATTCGGAGTGAGACTCGATGAGAGCCACAAGAAACCCTTCCAAAGAGCCAAGCTCATCAGGTGAACACTGGAGGTGAACACTCGCATGCTGACTACATGCGAGCTGGCTCTCTGGAATTGAGAACCTTCAATGGAAAGCTTGGAAAGGCCAAAATTCAAGATAGTGTGCCAGTTTCCGCAGATGACCTTCTTGAGACAGTTAAGTTTTATACTGAAATGCCTGCTCTGAGCCCAGTCTGACCGGGCTGCACACCTGAGGGAGCCCTGGGGTCCACGAAACATGCTGCGCGTGGCTCAGGGGTGTGAACAGAGGCCCAGGGAGTTAGCTGCCTGAGACAAGCACCCGCAGGCTTGAGCCCTTAGTTCCTTGGTCAGCACCAGATGGTTACAGCCACCAGATGGGGTGGGCAGAGGAGGGCCCCTGGCTCCAGCCTTGGCTCTGTAATTAATCGGAGCTGGGGTTTCCTTTTGATTTTTCTGAGATACTAAAATCTGCTTTACCCAAATTTACAGGTTCTTTCCAAATAGCAAATCATGAAAAAAGGTTTTGCTAAAAGAAGTATTAACTGAGCACCTTCGACACTGAAGGGCTACTGCACTTCCTAATAGCTAACTCCAGGGGGCGCTAAATCTCCAGCGATGTGCTCCAAAGATTGTCCCAGAGCCAGAAATGAATCTCACTATAACTACACAACCACAGGAAGGGTCTATTCAGTGCCAATTTAAGGAATCCTAAGTAGATGATTTCACAGGTAGGGGCTCTCTATTCATCCTGAAAATTGTGGTGATTAAATCCAACCAGGACTTCCTGGGACATATGAAGCACTTTTTAAAGGAAACAGAGAGGGGAGGTGGGCCAAACTGTCTCATGGTGTCACCCTTCCAGAGACTCCCAAGGTTCAAATGGGCTTTTCCTCATGACAGTTAAATTTCAAAGATTTCTTTCCTAATAGAAGGCAACACAGAGAGATGAAAAAGCACAGAACCCTTAGGAGAGTCACCAGGAAATTCTGCACCTCAGTTTCCTTCTCTGTAAAATGGGGACTAAAAATCCCTCCCAAAGATGGGAGGTTGACATAAGCAAAAATAAACGGAGAGGTGAAAACACATCTTCCAGGACCAGAGAGAGGCTGCACACACCTCAAGACTCTCAACACAGCTTCCCACCGGCACTCTGGCGGCCGAGCAGCACGGGAAGATCCCTCAAGGGTACACGAACACTCAAGCACTGAAGAACTTTGGCTCCAAACAGCCAGTGACAGTACAGAGGCCTACCTGCCACACAAGGCTTGGCAATCTCAAAAAGCACTGTCCCCGTCTCCAAATCTCGAATTTTGAAGCGGGTGAAATCAATACTGTAGACGTTGTCTTCAGGTTTACATAAATAATCTGAAAATGAGAGAGAGAGAGAGAGAGAGAGAGAGAGACCAATGTTGTTAAATAATCTTCCAAACTATCACTTATTTCTCAAATTTTGAAGCAAACTCAGGTTTTATTCCTTACACGTACATTTAAAATACACCCCCAAACTTTCTTTTATGTTACAAGCAACAGTTCTCTGAAGAGAACTAAGATTCAAAATTTAAAAAAAAAAAAAAAAAAAAAAAAGGCATGAATTTAGTTTGGCTGTAAACCTTTCATAAAGAGGAACAGAAAAGGGGATTTCTTTAGAAACATCTCAAAACTGGCCTGCATGCCTTTCATGAGCTGTATCAACATGGAGGTCATAATAGGACAGATTTTTTTTTTAAATAAATCCATTTAAAAACATTTTGAAAAATCTATTTTAAAGCATTTCTATGGATTCAGTGGCTAACACAGCACCTGCTTGCCACTCAGGAGCCTCCTAAACCAGAGACCAGCAAACTATTTCAATAAAGGGCCAGATCAGAAATAATTTAGGCTTTGCAGTCACATGCAGTCTCTACTCCGTACCATCACTGTAATGTCATAACAGCCTCACAATACACAAATGAACAGGCATATGACTACTTTCAATAAAACTAGATCACATTACTTTTTATTCTTTTACAATCATTTAAACGTGTAAAAAACCATTTTGAGTTTGTAGACTGTCCAAGCAAACTATACCTATATAGTGAACAGGTAAGATTTACCTGCAAGGGCATCTGCTTAAAGTAGGACTTACCATAACTTGAGCAGCAAACCAGTATAGCTCTGGTCATAGAAACGTCCACCTATTTCTTTCTACTCTGACTCCCAACTGCGTCTGCGCCACACCATATTTCAGCCCCTGAGCTTGTATTGCTGCCTCTGTTGGTTGTTTCATCTTATAGCAGTTACTTCCCCAGTAAGATGGCTAACTGGAGAGCTACTGATGGCTCTGTGATTCCAAAAAGGCTGGCCAGTTCTGCACCTGTAGAGCGTACTCAAAACATCTGCTGTAGGCCAGGTGTGGTGGTGCACACCTGTAATCCAAGTGCTGGAAGGCAAGAGGCCAGGGATCACTTGAGTTTGTGGGTTCGAGACTACCCCGGGCAACATAGCAAGACCTGGTCTTGAAAAAGCAGCCAGGTACAGTGGCGGGCACCTGTAATCCCAGCTATCTGGGAGGCTGAGTCTGGGGATCACTTGAGTCCACAGGATCGGGACTACTCCAAGCAACATAGCAAGACCTAGTCTTTAAAAAAAAATCTGCTGAAAGGGACAGACTTTAAGAATACTAACCCTGACAACACCTGACTCTGACTAGCTTTATCATGGGCAACAGGACCAAACCAAGGTCCTCCATAGGACCTGAGTGCCCACAGGGAAGGTCACAACATATCCAGGCATTAAAACGACCTGGCTGACCCGGGTGGCAGAAGAAAGTGTGTGTCAGAAAGGTGAGGTGCTGAGCATTTCTGCACTTTAGAGCCCCAAATGAAAACTGAATCAGCAGAGCAGCAGCTTTTTCCAGGATGTTTTGATGACACTGAAGCTGTCTAAGGGCACAATCAGGCATGTCACAGTCAGTGCCAACCAGCGAGGGGAAATGGGGACATCAGAACATCTGGAATCAAATTAAATGTATCTCTAAGGAGATGGGAATTCCCTTTTCTATAAGTGTGACCAAGTGTGACCCTCACACACACACACACACCCCACCCCACCCCCAAAATCACTGGAGCTGCCACCAGGGCCACAGAGCAGCCCTGGGCTGACTATTACAATGACTCACAACGACTCAGCAGATGACGACTCAGCAGATGACGACTCAGCAGATGATGCTCTAGTAACTGGTTTAGATCCATGAGGGGTTGTGGGGCAGGGAGGGTCAGGGGAAGCAGGTCCTATCCAGGGTGCAAACTCTTGGGGAAAAGTAACAGCAAGAGTCAAGCCAGGAGCTAGCTTAAAAAGGAACAGAAAAAGTGAAGAAATTCAGGACAGGGGGTGGCCAACGTCTTTCTTTCCACACTTCCTGAAATCGCAGGTGGATCGGCTGCATTTTATGCAAGAAAGACACCTCTGGACCCTGACATTATTCTTCATTCACTACAACTGTCAACAGCAAGATTCACAGCGTGGACTTTGCACATAATCTGAAACTTTGTTAAAATATTGTTTTTATGGACACTTTACATTTGCATGAAATGCCAGGGCAAAGTGTGTGAGGGCGGAAGATTCTGTCTGCACATACAGGAACGATGTTTCGGACCAAAGTCGGAAGCCCAGGCAGTCTGACGGCGCAGGGAGGCAGAGAAAGCGAATGGGGTCTGGGAAGGCAGCGGGCTGCAGGGCAGGGAGTGGACACGACGTGGAGGACTGGCTAAGGGGGAACTTCACAGGTGGTCGTGGAGGGGCTTCCAGGCTGAGAAGGCACCAGGCCCACTTGCCAGGGTCAGGAGGATCCGGTTAAGCTGAAGGGGGC
>PVHY01027980.1:0-15666 GCA_004024945.1 Uropsilus gracilis | reverse complement strand
CGGACCGCACAATCATGGGGAAGATGCCATACTCTAGATGTTGGCTATACAGGCCAATGGAGGGAAAAAACTAACTCACCATACAGACACTCATTTTTATTGTGGTAGGCTGAGCAAACAGACGAGTTACTTCAGCTCTCTGAGCACTACGGAATATGTTCACTAACTTACAATTAAATTTTAATAACTCTTTCATATAGTCAGTCATTTTAAGATTTTTTTTTTGCTTACTGAATTATCTGTGGACACCATCATGAATGACTACAAACTTGGGGACTTACAATAGTAAAAATAGACTTGCTTACAGTTCTGAAGGTTAGAAGTCTGAAAGCAGGTGCCCCCAGGATTAGTCTCTCCCAAGGAGGCTTCAGGGATGCTAACATCTCTAGCGTCTTCTGTCTTTGGTGGCTGCAGTCATCACTCCAGACTCTAACTCTGGGTCTTCACACTGCTTCCTCCTCTGTGGATTTTGTAGTGGTTCAGCTTCTTTCTTTTTAAGAGCTCTTGCTAATTGAATTATAAGTCCCACCTGTGTGATTCAGGCTGCTCTCATCTCCAGCTCCTTAATTATATATAAAAGCCTCCTTTTCCAAATAAAGTTACATTCACAGATTCTAGGTTATGCATGCATCTTTTTATTTGGGGCTAAGAGTATCATTCAACTAATTGCACCTACTCTGGACATCTCAAAATTGCTTTGAGAAAAAAAGGCATGGTCCTCAAGTTAAGGGAACTAGTTTAATTGCTGCAAACTTAGGAATTTTAAGATATTGCAAATGTTTCTCTTCCTGCTTTTGTTCCAATTTTCTAATAAGAGAAAAAGAACTGGAAGTCACACTGACAATGCTACTTATCATATGTGACAAGAATCCATGTCAAAGAAAGTCAACCAATGACAAGGAGATGTCTGGAACCAAAAGGAAGTGTCAATTAGAAAGGTGCTAATATGGACATTGTTCAAGAAAAATGAGAGATGATACTTCCTGTGGTGTGATTTGACCCAGTGACAAGATAATTTGTAAATGAAAATAGTTTAAGACGTTAACACTGCCCCACAATGATGCCCTAATTGCAACATCTATACAGATGAATTTCTTTGAATCTTTTAATATTTTTGTTGTAATACACCTCACTTCCCTATCTTAAAAGTGTCAGAAAGGACAATAGCTTACATGTTAAATACTAACTCTTGTGTGAAATGGGAAATGCTTTGTTTCTTAATATTCAAAGTCCGTGCTACATACAAGAGGGAAAATTATCACCTAGAGTTTCTTGGGAACGTACTGCTTGAAGTCACACCCAGCCCTACCAAATCCCCATGTCTTAGTAATTTGTAAGCACATTGCATTTTGAAAGCAAAGGTGGAAACTCCACAGTTATGTTCATGTACAGCAAGGGTTACCAGTGTGTAATAAAGTGAGAAAAATAAATTAGTAAGTTATATCAAGAGCTAACTTACTCAATTTAAAGAGATGTCTTTTACTCTGATATGGAGTTTCCTATTAATACTTAATCAATCCTATGCAATGAGGATGATGCATGCATGTACATTTATAGTGTGACTAGCCCTTTATTTACAAAATTTAATGACAAACACCCACAGTAACTTTTACTTTGAAATCACCGGCCCATCAAAATTCCCAAAGTAACATGGATAGAGGATGAGTTACTGGATACAAGTGTAGAGTTAGTACATTTTTCTTAACATTTCTAACATTTTCCTTGTTTCTCTCCCCACAACCCCAACACACACCCCTTAGGTTGGCCCCCTTTGCAAAACCATGAACAAAAGGTGTGGCAAATTATCAAAATGTCACTCCACTTGGGAGTGATAAACCCCTATTGATATTAGCAATAATATAAAATATATATATATATAAATCACCCAAAAGCTACTGGAAAACACCTTTTGAAGTAGTGGGAACTTGTGCGAAAAGTAATCTTAGGGATTTCCTCAGAGGGGAAATCTTGCATGAGCTTATCCCACAAATAGCTACTTTAGTTGTGTGAAAATCAAAGTCCACTTTTGAATGTTACCCTTTGCTTCAGCTATCTTCATTTCCATTTTCCTACATCCATACTGAGACACCAAAAACTTTCAACATGAAAACTATGCAAATGTGTAACATTTCTTCAAAAGTTTACTTTGAAAGAAATAATAAGGTAGGTGAAAGGTGCGAAGGTCTTTCAAAATGAATATCATAACATTTGTGTATTCTCTGAACAAACTAGTGACATTTAAGATTGCTAAATTAACATTTTAATTTTTCTGACACAACTCACTGATTTGAAAGGCAAAGTCCTGAGCTATTTTAATTTTTTTTCACAAACCCCATTGTTTCTCATGTAAGTGTATACCTTGCATTCATTAATTAAAGGTTACTCTATAGCAGATTCTTTTTTTAATTTACCAAAGATCAGGCCTTCTAATCATTAGAACAAACATGTTAGTAAACAAAAAGTGCTTATGGATCAAAGACCAAAAATATTCAACTTTGGAAAAATACTCCTACACAGCTTACTTGCTTACTTAAAATAGTTAATGTACCTTACCTTTCTGATAAAGTAGAAGTACAACACATGAATAAATAAATATTTGATCTTTCCTAGTGCTTGCATCTTCTAATTAATAGTGTGATGGGATTTTAAATGTAAAGGAAATAATAATTTGCCATCAACAGATATGGGAGAATTTTGTTTATTAGTTTAGTGTGATTCAATTTGTGAAAATGTGCTTCATTGATCTTTGCAAAAGAACTTTAATTGGAAATGAATATCACAATCTATTTGCCACACCAATAAGCTCAACTTGCTGCAGTTCATTAAATACTACACCTGCTATTTAACTTTCCACAGGGAGAAAATGTGTGATTTAATACATTTAGGGGTGGTCCGGTGGGTGATCAAACAGCTGTTTGATTTACTTATTTCTCTACTAATCCCAAGTTGTTAAAACAGGCCCCTATTTCCTTCTTATGGCAAATGTGACCTAATACTTGATCTGAATATTCCTTTTCCTTACATACAGATATAAATTCTTAAATACAAGTGTAATCCAGTGAAATGATATTCTGTTGACTGAAAATCCCACAACTAAATGAGGTGATTTGTGTGTGTGTGTGTGTGTGTGCGTGTGTTTTAACATCAGTGCACCCAGGGATTGTCAGATCATCCTTTAAAGCAATTTAAAGCTCAGTGGGGTGGGGAGGAGTGGAGAACACAGTCTAAAGAATGAGCTTTTCATATTAGGATAAAACCATGGGCTAGATGCTAAATAAATAATGTCAACAGCTACGCTCAACAGGACAGATTCCCTTCAACAAATAATCCAGAAACAGCACTTAAGGATAAGTAACAAAGCACTCTATAAATTCCTTTAGATGAAAAGGCTAAAAATAATAAACTGAGTACCCAAGACTCCATAGTCTTAGTTTTTTGAAAAATGAATTCTTACATCAGCCAGTAATAGGGTTTGTGGGGACTGCCCTAGCTGAAGTTTGAAACAAAACTAGGGCTGTGGGCTTGGTCCTCACATGGGTCTTGGTCACAGCTATGAACAGTTTGGTTCCTGGCTGAGGACTCAAGCTGTCTGTGAGCACAGTGTGAGTGTGCCAGGCATGGCTTATTACCAACACAACTCACCTCCCCCTCCCCCAGAAAAAATAATTCTCATCAAGTCATTTTAAAATTTACAAAGTGACACTTTTGTGATGAAAAAGTTGGAGGGCTAGTGTTTTAAGTGTATTTTAGTGAAATTGTATAACTTAATATTTTAGTGCCAAATCCAAAATACCTTCCAACTTATCATAAAACTACAGGAAAATGTAAACTAGTTTTTGGACATATATTTTTGCAATGAATTTTTCTGTGATATCTATTTTTCCATTAGATGAGTCATGTTTGCAGGCAAACCAGAAATAAGAAATTTGTATTTTTTCCAGTTTGGTGAATCAAGGCAATTTTGTCTCTTTAAAGAAAAATTAATTGATCTATTCAACAAACGTGGGTACTGTTTTCTTGAAGACTTCAAAATGAAGAAGGAGTCATTGGAAATACACTCATCAGTTAGATCAGTAACACTTGGGGTGATTTTTAAAATGTGTCACCTGATTTTCACCGCAGACTCATAAAATCAGAATCAAAAAATTCAAATCTGAATTTTTTTAAAAAGGTCCGTAAGTTATTCTAATTTGAAACCAGGAATTGAGAATAATTGGAAGAGTATATGAGGTAGACCACAAACAAATAATTATAAATTAACGCGGCTATATGTACAATCAGAGAAAAAATGTGCAAGAAAACCCACAAAATTATCTCTTATTCACTCTTAACAGCTGGGTTTGTAAGCAGTACAGGAGGATGTTAGTTATTTCTTTACATGACTCTGTATACCTTCACTTACAAATAACAGGTGTAACATTTGAAACTCAAAAGGCAGCAATACATTTGGATGACTGCAGTAACAATAAAGTATGCAGCCTTATGCAAACTCAGAAGAACGCAGTTAATGTGATCTATGAAGTAAATGGCCTAATCAGGATAAACATTACAACTCATGACATTTACATTTTTTTTGATTATGTTGTAGTTTTAAGTAAATTAAACCAATTTGAAAGCTGGATCAATAAAACTTACTGATCAAGTCAGAGAGCAGGATTCACAATCTTTGAATACATAGATCTGAGCATGAAACTTGGTTGCCCAGAGTTCAAGTTTGCCCAAAACGGTGATGAGCAAATTTGAACATACATAACATCAATGAAGGCTTGCTTTACACTCAGTCTTACCAATATGTTTAGCACTTAACATGGTTAAATATTCAACCATAGGTCTACCCATACAAAGTTTTGGGTTTAGTAAACCATCTTAGAGCCCAAGTGACTTTGCCTCACTATTTTAGACCTCACTGACTTCAAGTTCAGCTACAGTTCAGGTTTTCAGGAACTAAGAGCTATCCTGATTACAAAAGTTGTGTGAGATGAGACAGTTCAAGTTTAATTTTATACAGGCTAACCACTATCTGGGCTGACAGTACCCGGCCAGGGGAAGGAGTACGACCTTTTGAAGAGGAATCAAAGTCTACTTACTACAGTGTTCATGTCTAGCCACGATTTTTGCAAATTCTATCTTGCCCTTAGATACCTATTTCCTTTGTCATTGCGTTATTCAAATCTATGTGCGAAATTATTTTAATTTTACTCTTTTCACACAATCTATTTTTTTATTAAGGTGTTCTTTCTCTGATAGTCATTATGTTATTCTTCCCTTTTCTTTGAAGATACACAGAAGTACAAACTAGATGAAATAACTGGTTATTGTAAAACTTTCATTGTATTCTGATCTGTAGCAATATATTTATTTCCTAACATACAAAAGGTTTATATGATTTCATAAGAGGGTTATAGATTTTTAACAAGCATTTATAACTTGCCAATCAATATACTTAGTTTTTCCATCATTAATGTATGCATTGGTATGATAATGATTATGAAGCAACTTCTAAGTGCCAAATTTTGTTAGGGACTTGTGAAGGTATAGTTAGCCAGACAGGCATGTAGACAGAAAAACAAATAGAGTGATGAGTGGTATGTGAAGGGAAGTTACTGTATGATAGGATACAGACAAGGGTCTGTAGGCCCAGACATGGGAGTATAGTGTGTTCTGGATAAGTATGGCTAACCTGACATGTTTAACATTACATGAACAGTTCTGGCTAGGTGAAGGTAGAATTGAAAGAAAAAATTTCAGCAAAGGACCCGTGGAAAGGCTACAGCAATGAAAATGAGGAGAGAGTCATTGAGGCTGGACAGAGGTATCGGTTTGGGATAGAGAAAAATAAAAAAGATTTGTGACTGAAGTGCTTGACAGATGCTGTTGGGTCTGGAAAGTTATGTTAAGTATTCACACATTGAGATGGACAGACCAGCTTCTCTGTCCGTAATTGCATGGTACAGGACAAACACTTCAACATATGAGGTAACAATGAAAAATTCAGGGGTAATTGTGGAGATATCTTTAGAAATATGTATGTCCTGGAAAATAATTTACAAAATTAAGCTTCACTGTCAATTTGCCATTTCTGTGTTACAGCTTCAGAAATATATTAACAACAATGGACTGATAAACAAACCCTTCATCTACATTCATAATGTGACTGGGCGTTATGTTCCATACATCAAACAGTTATTCTAGGGTTTCAAAGAGAAGAAAAATTTTTAAAAAGGTATTTTTTTCTCTCAAAGAAGTACTGCAGTTAAAGAAAAAAATCTTTTTCTTCTAAATTTTTTTTTCTAAAAATTCATAGCTTCAATTTTGTCAGTCTTCCTCACCTATTTTCAGCTATTAGGGTCAACTTCCTCCACTCCTTCCTACTTCTACCTTTTCCACATCCAGTTCTAATGATTACTGGTATCACTCAATTGGAATGATGACTCCTATCTGTATTTCCTTGGTTTGGAATTTTTTTACTTCCATTTCAAAGATGCAGAATTTCACTAACATTCCAGGCCTCCATTCTCATACCCTGTTGTTTTCGGTGGAACCCAGATTTCAGTCTTGGACAACATTGTTTAAACACATTATCTGGTTTACCTAGGTCATCAGTATAGAATCAAGATAATTTATTCTCGCATGAAGGAACTCTTCAGAATTTAAACTGAGTCCTGCCTTTCAGATCTCATCTCAATTTGAAGTATAACTGGTAGCAGGAGGGGAAGGAATTGTTCAACCTGAACAAATTCTCAAAATTGGCCTGGTATCAGAAGTGGATTAAGGTAAAATGTTCACTTCAAGATTTCCAATAACATAATGAGTGTGCTTTAGAGGAATCAATGAAAAAAAAAAAAAAGGAAGTTTTTGAAATAAAGAAAATTGAAAAGAATGACATCTTCTTTTGTTTGCTCCTAATTTATCCAGCTCCTCACTCAGGCCTACTTCCCCTTCAGGTTAAATTCTAGAAACATCTATGTCCAGAACTCTCTGCCAAGTGTCTCTGTCTAGTATATTTGAAGACA
This sequence comes from Uropsilus gracilis, assembly GCA_004024945.1. Classification (NCBI taxonomy): domain Eukaryota; kingdom Metazoa; phylum Chordata; class Mammalia; order Eulipotyphla; family Talpidae; genus Uropsilus; species Uropsilus gracilis. The sequence continues at coordinate 8,653 of PVHY01027980.1, read as the reverse complement.
TCGTGCTGGTTCTCGTATCTGCACACTTGTAGATTTTAGACCAAACAGCATCCTACTATATTAGGCTTCCTCTAAATTCTAAATTCCTGTGGCATATAATGGTTAAAATGTCCACACACTTCTTCATAAACAATTTCTGAGTCAATGAGATTATTTGGGGGATGGGATCAGGAGAAAGAAACAAGTTTTCCTTTATTCCTTAGGTCCAATGTGTTTTGCTGTGTTTCCTGCTTCTATGAAAAGAATAATGATTCTTCCAAGTGCAGCATATCAGTCATAATTGGCACAGAAGTACATATTCCCCAGTGCGTGCAATTATTGCACGCAACAGATGTTTTCAGATTTGTCACAAGTAGTAGGAACCTGTCAGATGCTGATGAACCTTGGACTTTGATGTCTTACATCCTAAATATTCCTAAATGAAACACAAGCCTAGTAACTAAGAAGTTACATGTGAATCAATCACCATCCTCCTTCAAATCCTTTGTAATTATTCTTTGCTCATAGAACTCTGATTTTTGTCTAGATAGTTGGAGGCTTTGTGCTTCAGGGAAACTGATGGTTGATTACTCTAAGTCAATTGTGGTAATTCCATTTTCTTGACAACGATTGCTTTAGACAAGGACATGTGATATAATTCTGACTAATATGCTGTAAGGGGAAATCTAATGGGGAGAGTGACTGGGAAGGTTTTCCTCTGATCTGAAAAAGGAACCCAAGCAGAGATTAGTCAGCTCCCCCCTGTACCCCCATCTGTGACTGCACATAGTGCCAGGAAACACAGTTGATTGAAAAAGCAGAGCCAGTAGCATCAAAAAGAATGAGAATCTTGACATTGTGAAAACCTATGACTTGACTAATTCTGGAACTTTCAAAACACTGATCTACATTTTTGTGAATGGATAAAAACCTTGTTGCCTATATAACTTTCAGAAATTACAGCCAGGGATGCTTATAGTCTAAAGCATCTAAGCTGTTTTAAAATTTTGCTTTAGTTTTAAGTGATTGTTAGGCATCTCTCAAAAAGGAGAATGATACAAGAGTTGTGCTCATTTCATTCGGGAGGAACCATTCTTCAGTTCACGCAGTAATGGCTACATTTCTGGACTTGGATCATCTTTGATATTATAACAGTCTGTTTTCAATGGACCATGTGCTCAAATTACTTTTTATGTTGATGTTAATGACTTGTACTTTGTGGCAGTAAAATGAAGTGGAAAGAACACTGGGCTGGAAGTCAGAAGTCCTGAATTCTCATCCTTTTGTTGACATAAAGTCTGTGTGACCTTGATCAGAAAACTGAACACTCTAGGCACTTCTAGGATGTTTCTATTAAGTTATAAATCTCCAATGGGGTCCTGGCTCTGATTTTCTACAGTGCAAAATACCCACAATTCTCATCCACAATTCAGCAGCAGTTGCTATAACCTGTGTTCTAAGAAGGGATGTCCTTTAAGTATTTTTAAATTTTTGTGTTATGTTATCTTTCTGTACCTACAGAATAAAAAAGTATTGATTTTAAATCAAAAAAATGAGTTTTTTTCCTTTATTAACTCACTCGCTTGGATCACAGTACTCTCTGCCCTGATAAAGCTCAGTCCTACTGATCATTTGGTGACGCGCTGGTGACAACAGATATAATCATGAAAGAAGACACAATGTGAATGGTCAAGATGTGAACAGCTTACCAGGTGCTTTTGAAGTAACTAGATGAGCATTAATATACAAGGATCTGTATTGAGTGGCACTAATAGACCCTTGAGTCAAAAAAGGAAAGAAGACATGTTGATTTCAGATCGAAATCTGGTTTTGTATTATACAAGTTGATGTAGGAAATATTTCCTTGAGAAGCTTTGTTTTTAAATATCCTGACTTCAAAGGTAAGGGAACAGAGAGGCATTTGTTTTCATTTACTATCTCCAAATTATATTATTGCTCTTTTTTAAAAGGGCAGCAAATAAGGTGCTTGTGACAAAGATATCAAGAGTAACTGCTTGTCATGGAATAGTTGAAAAAAAGGGCTCCCTTAATGACATTTAGGGCGCAAAGTCAAAATTGCCCTCAGAAGGGGTTAAGAGAGTTTCTTGTTCAGAAACTCATGGATGGGCTCAAACTTCCTCCCACCTCACTTAACTGCCCTTGATGTCATCTCTGATGTTGGCTGCCTTTGATAATAGGATTACTGCTGTGTTGCATTTCTAGGGCACTGTTTTTGCTTTATTACAACTTTGCACAATAGGTTACCTACAGAGGCACTCATTAAGGCACTTGGGATTCATAAACTGGAAAGAAAATCTTTAAAAAAAATAAAAAGGTCAGAAAGGAACATGGTCACCAAGGTGACCAGAGCTAGTCTAATAAAGAAGCTGGTTATACAGGAGACCAGAGAATCAGCATGATCATGTCTTTGCTATTCATGCTCCATAAACAAAACAAGTTAGTGCAGATAAATGACAAGATATTTCCAATCTCATTTCATTCACTATTATCATTGGATTAGAAGCCAATGATACTTAGAAAGCACTGCCTTAGAAAGCACATTTGCACATTAAACTATGTCTGGACAGGCAAGGCCAATAAGAGAGATATTTTTGCATGATTTGGCAAAATGAAAAAAAAAAGTATTCACCTCAAAGTAGTCACTAGTCACATTATCTCTCCAGATGACCATGTATTCAAGATAAAATCACTCATGCTTTTACTCCATTTGGAGAACAGGAGAGAACTTTAAAATTTCTTAAGCTGAGGTCATGGAGACAAAAGTATCTAAATCAGTTGAAAGTGTTTAATAACAAATAACCTATTCAAATATTCAACAGCAGGATTCATTTTCAGAAATGTTAACAGTGGAAAGAATAGATGGTACAGCGTTGTATTCTTTATGTCTGCACAAAAGGCTTGCAAGATAGCACTTCTATAGCCTTCCCCTGATGGCACCACTCCTAATACTCCTTGCACACTTATTGAAACTTCCTTCACTCAGCTGTTAATTTTCTTACTTCTGCAAAAAATAGTAAGAAAACCGATGAAACTAGAAATGGCAGCTAATGAGTTTATTGCCTCCATAAAGGTAATTCTTCTATTAAAGTCTTCTCATGCTTTACCAATCCCTCTGCTCCTTTACCTGATCATATTTTGCCTGACCTTCTTCACTACCCATTGTGATAATACAGAAAATACTTGCTTGCTTTATTGACACTCATTGTTTATTCTTCTTTCTAAATGATGAAATACCTCTATTTGTTTAAACAGTTCTCATCATACTCTTCTGCTCATCTGTTATTTTTGTAGATGTTCAAGCTCTTCATCATGTGAACCCAACCAGACTAGTCACCACCTCCTAATTCATTTCACCCTATGCATCCTGACTTATTCAAATACCCACCTTTGTCTCCTAGTCAGTTCTTGCTTATCCTATATTATGCTCTTCCATTTATTGGGATTTCCTTTTTTCCTACCCCCACTTATAATGAAAGCAGTCACTTTCCAAGTTCAACAAATAGTCAAGCTATTAAAATGTACTGAAGGTCTCTCTAGTAAGTGGTAGAAATAGGATTCAAACTTACAAATGCTCCCTTTAGATCTATGTTGATGATTGTTAAATAAATATTCCAAATGAAAAATTCAATATGGAACTTTAGACCTTCATTCATATTTAGAATTTGGAGACACTAAAGTTAGAACTTGCCGAAATTTAAGGTTTTCAAAGCAATTATAGATATCCTAAATAAAAAAGTATAACTCAGAATTAATGGTAGTTATCATGTTTTTACATTGTACAAAGAACTACATAAATGGAATGAATGTAAGGAGAAAGATATTTCAAATGTGTGGAAAATGTTATTCATGGGTTAAAAATTATTACATTTCTAAGGAAGCACGATTCAAGGCAAAAGAGAGTTATAGGCCTATTTTTAGAATTAAAATAAGATAAATTGGCCAAATATTTGCTAATTTTCAAGGTACCCATCTGATACATAATGATGATAGGATGTTAGCCATTAGCTGCAGGAGAAGTGTGATAAAAAGTTATTGGGCCTAGATAAAAATTTAACACTTGAGCAAACAAGTTAACCATGTTTCTGTGGAGCAGTTTTTCTATATACTTAATAACATAGAAAAGTAAAAATGAAAATAGAAAAGAAACCCCTAGAAAGAAACCCAGATGACATATCAGGATATATTTAAAAATTTAAATAAAATAAACACTAAGTTCCATGCACTTCCTTGATAGTGATCATGAACTTGAATGTGGTATTGATATTTGGCTATTAAGTTTATTTTGGAAATAAAATGTAGCTGGAACAGAATCACAGCTAGAGGAACTAAAGAAAAGATAATGCAAGTGGAAAATTATTCAATTTATTGGGGTATTTTATATTGATGGCTATTCTAAATATTTAGCCGGTATCCTAAAACATTTTTCAAAATAGCTAGCATTTATGGAATGCTTATGTGCTGAAATTGTGTAATGCCCTCTTTAAAACCTTACAAGAAGGCTAAAGGGTTGACATAACATATTTCAGCTACACTAAAAATTGTCCTAATATGTTTTATAAAATTATCTAAATAAATGAGATGTGATTTAATCATCATAAATTCTTTGACAGGAAATAAAAGAAAGGTCCAGAGCTAAAAGGTTCTTCAAATTAATAACACATGATTTCAGATTCACAAAGGTCCTTTCAGGGATGTATATATTACTATCAATTGGAAAATTGGAATAGTAAGTTTATGTTGTACCAGTACTAAATGTTAGTTATATTCATTTTCTTGAAAATGACAGTTTGGTAGATCAAAATATCACTTTTATTAAATTGTATGTCTAATTTGACATGCTCGGATTTTTTAAAAATATAACCTGTTGACATGACATGACATTTTAACTCTAGTTCATTCAGTTAAATTTAGGCAATGGAATATTTATAAGTAGTTTCATTGGTTTTCTTTTCATTGGTCAAGACTTTCTATGTGAATTGTTATGGACAGATAATAATGTTTTAAAAACAGTTGCTTCTATTTACTACTTCACTTTGATAGTTATTACTCTGACTTGAATACTTTTCAGCAGAATTTGTCCCAATAGAGGTGAAAAATGAGTCTAAGACACTTTTATTATAAGGACAGATTGCTGTTAAATAAGAACTCATTTTCTTGGGCTGATATGCATTAACTGTAAAAGATAATTTGTGTGGATGACCAAATCTATAGAAGTCAAATCAGTACACCATCAAACTAGGATACATGGAGGAAAGCAAACATATATTTCTGCTTATGAGAATTGACTATTTAGAGGAAGTCTAAACTTATCTAGAATGTACTAGACCTATACTAAACATGTATTATTTGTATGATATGATACGTATGATTGTATGATAGCAAGAGTCCTATACAAAAGGTTCAAAGCCAGACTCCCAGGGACACCTTAGAGATATGACTAAATTTACTGAGGATGAAATTTATTCTCTCCATAGCCATTTCAATTTAAATCATTAAAAGGATGTGATGAGTTATCTTCACCTCGACATGAAATCAAAATACACATTAGTGCAGCAGGTGAACTTACCAAATGGTATTAAAGTGTATAAACTGAGAGATAATATATTTCTAAACATTACTAACTCACCCTGGGAGGGCATTTCTTTTGTTTTTAATTTGGAAGTCTCTGACACATAATTTTCAGTTTGGATTTAGGAGATTTATCATAACTGTTAAAAGATATGATTCACATCATTAAACATGATCACTTTCATCATAAAGGAAATGATTCACACACCAAGACCCATGTACAATATATATTTTGAATAATTCAGCTTATTAATCTGGAAATACTTTTATACTTGAAAGTTTACAATTCATCATTTTTAAATGTACACAGTCAGTAATAATCTCCCCTACGTGATGACAATGTCTGTTTATTCTTTTAATTAGAAAAAAAAGTGGTGGTTTATGAGGGTAGGTTTTCACGATATTAGTATTCTACGGAGACTGAGGAGTTTGGTTGTGCATATCTGCCACAAAGTAGTGAGTATAATCATTATTTGTTAGAGAACATCACCTCTTGAACCTACCTAATTAAATGGAAAGTTTTAGAAAGATAAACTGACTGGAAATGACCAAGAAAATAGTTTAAGAATGTATAACAGATTGGTCACCTTACTCTGATCTCATGTAGCTTCTTTTCCAATTAAGGAAAGCTTGGGGAGAGAGAATATTTAGAATCCCTTAAGGATTGCTTATTATGTATAACTTGCTAAAAAATATGTTTAAGACATACTAGTTATAAAAAGGTGATTCATTAGAGAATGGAATAAGTTAAGAATGTAAAAATGTTCCTCATGGTATGGGTATGAGTAGAGTACATGCTGTATGATAAGACATGCACTGATAAACTAGTCGCCACACAGATTCATCATCCATAGTGTTCTGCTCACTTTTCCCCCCTTGAGTGCCAACTATATGACTTGTCAGAAAATGATGAAACCAGGGGTTTTGGTCTCAAGTGGAGTCAAGTGGTGGACCTGAGCTAAAATGTACATAAACTGCTATATCTCAGTGCCATCAATTTTATCACAATAGGGCCTAAGCCTGGTAAAACCTAGTAAACCCTGTGCAGAGAACAGTGTAACCATGATTATGCTGTTTCTACACAGGGATATAGGCACAACCATTTCTGAAATAAACCAACCATTTTTATTCTGTGATGTAACAGAATCAAGTGTATAACCGTCTGTATAATCAAGCATATAACAGACTGTTCTATTCCTTACTTATTCCTTACTTATTACAGTCATCAGCCCATTCAGCTAGAGTCATACTTTTGCATAAAACAAGCATCCTAGGAAAGTTCCTACGATCAGGCATTAGCATTATTCTGTCTTACTTGATGAACTTCCTTTCTTTAAGGGAGAGGCATATGATGAACTTCCTTTCTTTAAAGGAGGGGCAAAAGTAGGCTGTTTGTAGACAGGTAAGGATAGGATATTGACAGCCAAACATTAAGTCTTCAGTGGAATTCCTGTGACAAAGTCAATGATTTGCTGCTGACTCCAACTGGATGTGACCGCTAAGGAAGGCACAGCAAGTAGGAAGTGGCAAATCATGAGCTCAAGTGGTCATACACTCCCTGCCTATCTTAGGCTCTACCAGAAGTTTAGCTGACTGAAATGCTTTATGATAATATTCATGGAAATTGGATGTTTTAATTCCACACACACTGATTTTTAAAGTACATTAATCAAATCCACTTCCGAAGTGTAATTTTCTATTGGTGTTGATACTTTCATTGGAATGCACTAATATGAATACATTCAATTGTGATGATGGGACAGAAAATCAATATTTAAAGATATTAATTCACAAAAATACACCCTACCTCGGGAAGATGAAAAGTGTGCAGTCTCAGGAGGCACACCACATTATGGGTTGATCAAAATAGTATTGGCAAAAAAATACTACTCTGAGAGGACTGATTCCTTTTAAGAAGATTTAATCTTTTCAGATTCATTTAACTAACATCACTTTCTAAAATGTGAGCATATCACATACAATAATAAATCTGTGAACTGCCAGCTTATATTTTAGTTCATGATGCCATTCATATACCAGGATATGATGAGGAATAATTGATACATTTTTATAATAAAGATAAAAGAAATTAAATTTAAAATGCAGTTATTTCTTTTAAATACATTCAATGCATGTAGGAATAGAACTCAGCAATCATTCAAAGTCAACATGTTATGAGCATAATCAATTAGAAGGTAACAGCAGACCACACTTACTGACATTACTAAATTTATAAGGAGGAAAGACAAGATGCAGTTTGTATTTTTATTAATATAACCATGAGGATTGGTAAATCAAATAGTAAAATTATGTGATTAAAAACATCTTTTTGAAAAAACTTTACCTATTAATCACTAAGTTCATCATTCTAGCCTTAATTCACAGTTAATTCAATAAATCTAAAATAATTAGAGAACACAATCTTTGAAGGTAGTTATAACTCAATATAAGAGACAAGGAAGATGGGATTCAAGAAGGTGATCCACCATTAGACCATTAAGGGAAGCATTAATATTTTCATGAGCCAATCAATCTTTTTTAATGATTCAAAACCATTCAGTAAAGGAACATTGAAACAACTTACCATCATCATTTAAAAACACACACACACTTGATATTTTACATTAATTTTTGAGAAATGAATTAGATAGTCATTAACATAAAATTTTAGATTCCTGGGAATTATTTGATAAAGGATATTTTGGTAATGAAGTTACTCTAGGCAGGAAGAGCTAACTTACTTTTCCATCCAGTGAAAACATCAGTCATATTCAACTTAATATCTGGCTAGATTTCTAAATTTATGCTTCTGTAGATATCAACAGAACATTATCGCAAACCTTGCAAACTTCAGTTGATTCTTTGTTAAGTAAATTAACACTATGCCCACTTCCAAGTACATAGGCATTAAAAAAACCTCTGCTTTATGGAAATAATTACCAGGTGAAATTGTAAGATATTTAAAGTGCATTGTGCGATAACTTAATATAGCTGCTCTGTGAAAGATTAGGTAACATAGTTAAGTTATACTAATAACACAGCCATCACCTCACACCCATATATAATTTTTTTAAATTATTTATTT
>PVHY01027979.1:0-15676 GCA_004024945.1 Uropsilus gracilis | reverse complement strand
TGCCCAGGGTACCACAGACTCAAGCAATCCCCAGCCTCAGCTTCCCAGGTAGCTGGGATTACAGGCATGCACCACCACACCCAGCTATTTTTTTTGGAACTAGGTCTCACTACGGGCCCCAGGTAGGACTCGAACCGCAATCCCTAGCCCCTGCCGCTTCATAGGCTGAAGCTTACAAGCACGAGCCACCGTGCCCGGCTGGAGAGTCTTTCTAATGAAGAGAAGATTCTGTACAAGAGGAGATAGAGGTTTAGAGACACTCGGGGTCTCATGTTGGAAGTGGAGCCAGGGGTGTCCCCATTCCACATGCCAGCTTGCTGGCAATGTCACAGCGTGTCTGCGGATGGACACAGGCCCTGTCACAAGGGGAAGCACCGAGGAGGAAGGGAATCTAGAGCTCCTTAGCAATGAACCTGGATAACTCTCCAAGTTGTGAGTGGGGCTTCAGCACTAGCAGTCTGACATTAGAGAACCAACAGGCAGAGTAGGGGACCCAGGATTTTGGACAGCTTTACTTGGAGAGTTTCGGTAATTTGCTCAAGATCTTGTAGCTATCTCTAAAAAAAATATTATTCCACAAGCTCCTGGAAGCTGTGAGGATAGATGTCTTCATCTCTCCTAAGCCTCCCTCTTTCCTTCCAGACTCTTATCACATCACCTCCTCCTGGAAGCTACCCTGATTGCCTTCACCTCCCATCTTGAAAACTGGGATCTCAGCAGAAGGTGACTCAGCCTTGAGCAAGTGCCCTGGTGGCCTACTGTTGGGGGGCCAGCCCCTGGGATGCGGAGCACCACACTCAGCTTCATCAGTTCGGTGAGTCTGGGTTTTCTTGACATGAGACACAGGGAGGAAGCAACTGACAGGTATTGTGGGACCTAGAAATTAGGAGACTTGGGTTGGAAACCAGTTTATCACCAACTTTCTTTTTATTTTTTATTTTTTTGAGACTAGGTCTTGCTATGTTGCCTGGGTAGTCCTGAACTCACAGACTCAAGTGATCCCTAGCCTCAGCCTCCCAGGTAGCTGGGATTACAGGCACGCACCACCATGCCTGGCTGGTTTGTCACCAGCTTTTTAAGTGACCTCAGGGGTCTCTAGCCCATTCTGGATGTTGATTCAGAATCAAAATACTCAGGCTGAAATAGGGAAGGCAGATTGGTTTTATTTTATTTTATTTTATTTTATTTTATTTTATTTTGAGACTAGGTCTCGCTATTTTTGCCCATGAAACCGCAGGCTCTCGTTGCCTAGGGTACCACAGACTCAAGCAGTCCCCAGCTTCAGCTTCCCAGGTAGCTGGGATTACAGGCACGCACCACCACGCCCAGCTATTTTTTGGGAACTAGGTCTCGCTACGGGCCCCAGGCGGGACTCGAACCGCGATCCCTAGCCCCGGTCGCATCATAGGCTGAAGCTTACAGGCACGAGCCACCGTGCCCAGCCTTGGGCAGATTGGTTTTAATGCTCTTGCCTTTTTTTTTTTTTTTAAACATTTTAAAAGGACAGGTTTATTAGAAAAAGACAAAGAAAAAAGGAGACACCTGCATAGTCATAGGTGGCCAGGAAAGAGCCTGGTTTCAACTCCCAAGCTGGTTCTCATCCATTGGCACTAAGAAAGTGTGGAGGGGAATTCTGAGGTTGGATATAGCTTCGGTAGGAAAGATGGATGGATTGGCGAGGCCTGCTGCAGGTGGAGACTGGGGAGAGGTCACCTGCCTTCCCTTCCAGCCTAGCAGCTCATCCCCTGTGACACGGGGCCTAGGAGAGCTTGGTAGACCTGACTCCTGCTGTTGTGATGATTCAGGAGGTTTGGGGTGCCCTCCAGCTATTATAACCCCAGAGTGGAGGCTAAAACATCAAGAGCTAGCAGAAAACACTAGGTTTGCTCCTTGAGGAGCTTGGAAGATGTCTGCAGGTGGACAATTTTGGCACCAGTGGGGGCAGAAGCCCTCATCCCTAATAGCTGGGCATCAGCAGGGAGGACTTCAGAGTGAGGCATCTGTGGCCAGTGGGATCATGGCAGGTTCCCTTCCTTGGGGTGCCATGAGCTGGACTGGGAAAGGGTCCTGTTCAGAGACAAGGAGTTGTTGAAGGACTGGATAAGGATGTATGTAGTTCAGGCAGCACTATTTTAGACCAACCAGCATAGCAGGTGCTGTGTGTTATGTTCTGCTGCCCCCTTGCCTCTGTCCCTGCCCATGCCAGGCACCTTCTCCCCATGCGGGGGGCTGGTGGCTTAGGAGCTGCTGGGCTCCCCTCCTTGGGGCCAGGTGGTCGGTGCCACCTCTGTCTCGTCCTTGAGCTATAAGCAGCTGGAAATTCCAATTTGCTGCTGCAGTGTTTTCCAAGCCAGCTCTCCCTTCAAGGTACTTTCCCCAGCACTTCATCCAACCCCTTTGTTTCACGGCCATGAGGAGATGAGGAGACCGAGGAAGTGACATGAGCAATCTGCAGCTTAGGGACAGAGAGTGGCTTTGGGCACAGCCCTGGATTTCAGATGATCTGCTTGTCAGGTTCCCTTCATTATTCATGAGGACACATGAGCCCCTGGTTGGCAGGGTCAGGAATTTTTGTCCCTTGCCCTGTCCCACCTGCCCGTGCCTGGAAGTGGTGTTTCAGAGCTTCCTGTGGGCTGCACTGGAGAAATGCAGAGCCTCCATCTTGCCCTGGTCTCGCTGCCCCTCAGAGTCTATACCACCCGCAGGAACCTGAGCCGGATGGGTGGGGGGTTAGTGTCATCGTAGATACTTTCCTAGCCGTTTACTCAAAGTGCCTGGAGACCCACAGAGCAAAGCCCAAGCAGCTTTGGGTTGAAGGGGTTGGGGCTGCCGAGTGTCTCTCTGTGATCTGGGTTTGAATCCACTTCTTAACTGAGTAGTTTGGGCAAGGCCTTTGATTCCCTGAGACTCAGCTGACTTCTCTGCCAGACAGATACTTACACATGTAAGAGAAATACTTTAGAGTAAATTAGGCTTATATCGAAGCTGATCCAAAGCATCGAATAGTTCCTCTCCCACCTTTTACCACCAAGCAGATACCCCCCAAAAATACACAAACTGGCACTGGAGTTGGAAACTAAAGAGAGGAGATCATCATAGGCCCAAGTCCAGGGGGACTTTCCATTAGCTACAAGGTTGATGGGGGGGGGGGGTGGATGGAGAAATACAATCCGGGACTCTGCACACGTCATGGGGTGAGCGAGAACAGTCCAGACAGCCATAGAGAAGGCAAAACACAGCTTTGACTCATCCCCACTGCCAGCTTAATTCGCTAGGCTGGCAGGAGCCACACTGACCTGGAGGCCAGGCAGCTACTCTCAACTGCTTGCAACCATCCCCCTGAGCTGAGCTGGCATAGAGCCTTGTCTTTTGCTGCCCCCATTTCTCTTCCCCTTTCTGTGTCCTCTTAAAAAGTTGGATTCCCTTAGTGCCCTTAAGACCTGTGCCCTGGGATGGCATCAGCCCTGTGGGCTGGGACAGGACTGGGAGGGGCTGGCTAGGTGCCTGCTACAGCGGCAGGCTCCCCTGTATTGGCAGAGCAGAGATGGGCTGCCGCTGGGCCTGAGAGGCCCACAGCAGGAGGCCTACCTGGTACAAGACTGCGCCATAGATGATGCTGTCTCACTCCCTGAGAGTGGCTTCCAGCACCCTCTGTCCTCTTCCCTAGACTCATCAGAAGCATCATTAAATATTAATCACATAATTAGTTATTTACTTACTGTCTCTCTCCTGGACTGGAGGCCTTGGGAGGGCAGGACCAAGTGGGCCCGGCTCATTGCCATCTCCTTGGTGCTTGGTGTAGACCTTGGAATTTTAAGGGCTTAAATATTCGTTGATTGCTGCTTTGAAAGGGGATTTGGCAATCAATATTATTCCAAGAATCAAAAAAAAAATGTTTATGCTCTCAGTATCAGATAGGATACTCTTGGGTGTAACAAAACCCTAATTCAAACTGGCTTAAGGAATGGAAAACACATTATCTCACAAAACTGGAAGAACAGAGAAAGGCTGGCTCCAGCTGTGGCCTGAGGGTCTTGCTGCCCCTGGGTTGCATTGCCCTCAGCAATGCTGGCTTCCTCCTGGGACTGGGCCCTTTCTAGTCTAGGAGAAGGGAGAGGGGTGAGGGGAGAGGGAATGGTAGGAGGGGGGAGGGAGGGAGACAAAGGTGGGGTAGGGAGAGGTGAGGGGGAACTGAAGAGGGAGAGACTCTGCCTCCTTTGTAAAGATGAAATCCAAGTCATCTCCTTCAGTAGAATTGGGCCACTTGGTCATGTGCCCACCCTTGGACCATTAGCAAGTTACCAAGGCGAATGCCACTCACTGACTAGCTTAAATCACTCAGGATCCACCTCTAAAATAAGAGATGGAGTGGCACCTGCCTGAAACCACTGCTCTGCCAGGAAGCAGGAAGGGAGAATAGATGTTGAAGCAAGAAAGGAAAATGGATGTTGGGGAAGACACCAAAAGTGAGCCACCCTCTTGCTTAGTCCCCCCATTTCTGGGACTCAATCATGAACAAATAAGCAGATAAAGTCAGTGTAGAAAGATGTTTATTGCAGTATTATCTAAAAGACAGGAGACGGAGAGAAGTAGAGACAGACAAGAAAGTTAGAACTGATCTAAGAGGTAACAGTATTGAATATTTAAGTCAATTACACTACCTCCATGCGATGGACTATTATGATGGCATTAAGACATTTATACAAAGTGTTGATTACATTGGGAAATGCTTGTAATAAATTAAATGAAAAATGACTAGGATGTGAAATTGTATTTGCAGTATGACTTCAATTATTTTTTTTAAGTGCGTAGAAAAGAGACTGGGAGGAAATAGTTTAAAATGTCTATAGAGGCCGCCTCTCAGTGGTGTGATTAGGGTGATTTTTGCTGGCTTCTCTGCTTCCCCATACCGCAGCCTTCCAGGCACAACTCCTTGCACAGCTGAGTGGGCTGGAGCCAGCTTTGTTCTGACTGTTCTTATTATTGGCTGTGAAAATAATAATCACACTTACTGAATATTTACTCTATGCTTGACACCGTTCTAGGCACTTTTACACACACTTTCTAATTTAATCCTTACAACAAGCCTGTGAGTTAATAAGTGCTTTTGATTTTGATTTTGCTAAGCTAGTCACTGAAATCCCAAGATATTTCATCAAGGTCACATAGCTGGGTGTACGGGGGTCTTGGAATCCAAGAATGGACTTTAGGACTCACAGCCTCTGTCTTCACCACCTAACCAGCCCCTTGCCTGGACAGCTGTGTTCCAACAGAATAACCCTGTTTACTGAACCAGACTGCTCACCGTTTAGGTTTATTTGTACATTGAGTCCTCACCACCTCAGAGAGGCTGAGTGACTTGCCCAAGGTCACACAGCTAGAAAGCACTTGGGCTGCAGTGAGTATCCCTGGCTCTGATGCGGGACCCCTTTGTCTCTCCTCCCCCCTCACAGAGTTGCCTGAGACCCTGCCACCCCGCAGACCATGTTTAACGGGGAGCCGGGTCCGGCCTCGGCTGCCGCCTCCAGGAATGTGGTGAGGAGCTCCAGCATCAGCGGTGAGATCTGCAGCTCCCAGCAGTCTGGGGGCGGGACTGGGACCAACACAGCCAAGAAGCGCCGCAGCAGCCTCGGGGCCAAGATGGTAGCTATCGTGGGCCTGACGCAGTGGAGCAAGAGCACGCTTCAGCTTCCCCAGCCGGGTGAGGGTCTGCACGGGGGGCACCTTGGAACAACAGGGGACCCAGGACTTTCCTTATACCCCAAAACACTGAGGCAGCACTTACCATGTACCAGGTGTGGTCTGGGCCCAGTGAGAGTCCTGACTCTGAATCTGCACGGAACTCCATGAACTTTTGGGAAGGACTCTTGGAGAAGGAAAGAAGGATGCCCCTGACTACACAGCTAGTAGGTGCTGGAACCTGGATTCAAATCCTGGCAGCTGCTTCCTAATTCATGCTCACCTTTATACTCTGCCGCCTCCCTGTATAGACTTACAGCATCAGCAGCAATTATTTATTAAGCAGCCATCATGCTCCTGGCATAGTGCCAAGTGTCACCACCACTTCACAGACACATCCGCACAGTTCAGTCTCACCCATCAGCTCTAAACTTCCATGCATACACAGTCACACACATGTTATACATACAAGACACACATCTTGTGTGATCATACACACCACACACTGTTGCTCAGGTAAGCCACCCCACTGCTGGGAAAATCCAGGCCAGCTGTTCATGCTGTGCATGGTCACAGTTGCTGATTTTTGTTTTGTTTTGTTTTGTTTTTTTGAGACTAGGTCTCGCTATTTTTGCCCATGGAACCACAGGCTCACGTTGCCCGGGGTACCATGGACTCAAGCGATCCCCAGCCTCAGCTTCCCAGGTAGCTGGGATTACAGGCGTGTGCCACCACGCCCAGCTATATTTTGGGACTAGGTCTCACTAAATTGCCCCAAGCAGGATTCGAACCGCGATCCCTAGCCCCATCCGCTTCATAGACTGAAGCTTACAGGCATGTGCCACCGTGCCTGGCTTTTTTTACATGGCCATAAGTAAAGTAAATCCCACAGACACAGTCCTCAGAGTTCAGATGAACAGACCCAGGTCAGCAAGCTAGTTGCATATGCATGCATGTGCGCACACACACACACACACACACACACACACGACCTTCGGTCACTAAAGCATACAGCACAGGTGTGCACATACTGCTGAGGTGTGTGAGAGCCTCTCTCTCACACACCGTAGCAGCTACATCTTGATAAATGTTTATACTTCTCTAGACACCTGGTTGTATGGAATCCCAGTCAGACTGGCAGTCACCACCTCATCGCAGTCACTCCCCGACCTCACATACAAAGGAGCCAGCCCTCCTCACGGTGGCATCAGCCCAGACACCAGCTGGTTTTGTTTTAAAATCTCTTCCTGCTTATTTTGCTCAGAGTAACAACTTCCCCCAAGAAACCTTCAAATAGGCAGCTGGATGGGGGTGGTGAGGGGGCGGGGGCACCGGAGGCTCCAGGGAGAATGCTCATCAAGACTTCCAGTTGGGGCTGGGGGTGGGGGACTTTTCCAGGCCTTAAAATAGATCTTTACAAAGCCCTCCACCGGAGCATGTAGAATGATCTTTTCCAGCAATCAAGCTGTGATGTGATATCTGACTCGGAAATATTCGATGGGGACGGGGTATGAGGTTATTTGTACCCTGGGGTGGGCACAGCCTCTGTGAATGGGCAGTGTAGACCTGGCACTGGGGACTCAAGGACATGGGACTCTGGGGACCCTGGAATCGGGCTGCAACAGAACTAAGCCATGGCATAAAGGGTCATGGACTAAAGAGGAGCTGGACCTCGGGAGTCTGACCAGGCATCAGGCTGATTCAGAATCAGACCCAAAGGCCCTGAGGACTTGCAGGGACAGTGGTCCAAGCCCACAGAGGGGCTTAAGTCACTCACTGGGAGACATTCTTGGGATCAGCCTGGGACTGTCCACCTACCTGATTCTATAGTCAGCAGGCAGGGGTTGGAGGAGATGCCAGGAAGACCTTCTTGCTTTGATGAGAGCAGTGAGGATGGGGCTGCTGGGTGCCTCATTCCAGTGGCATGCAGGGGCCTGGCTGAAGTCCTGGGCCTGAGCCAGAGGAACTGCTGACATGTCCTTCTAAGCCGAAGGTCTCTGTGAGTCATCAAATGCCAGAACAGGAAGGGCTCCTTGAGACCTTCAAGTCTGAGGTATTCATTTTACCCATCAGGCATCTGGGACCTGAAGAGAAGGCACTTTCCTGGAGAACAACTTTAAGTTGCTCTTCAGCAGCCACTCCCTGTCGTTTACCAACTAGTGACTCAGGGCACTAATTCACTTCCCTGAGGCTGTTTCCCTGCTGTAGCAATAAACATGCCCTGTGGAGTTGTCCAGGGACCTGGATGAGTTAGGCTAGGCAGAGGCATGCCTGTCCCAAAGACAGCCTCATGCCTGTCACAGAGTGAACACTGGTGAAATGTTAGTGTACTACCTACGGTCACACAGTAGGACTACAAAAAGAAGTGAGTTCTCTGGCCTACATCACCGTGCCTCTTGCCTCTTCCATCTCTAAGTCCTTCTCCTGACTTTGTCTCTCAGACCTGGAGAAGCCCCATCCTGGGTGGAAGTGTAGGTCCCTAGAGGAGTGTGTGTGGCTGAATCACAGAGGGCTGTGGCCCTGGAAATTCTGTTCTGGGAACAGCTCCTACCAGGGTGTCCCTCTGCCTCCAGTAGGGCTGGGCTGTGGAGATGGGGAGGAACTTCTCCAGGACCCAGTCTTCTTGGCTCTGGGTTCCCTTTCCTTGGTGTCTTTTTGCTCCTAGTTTATCTGTACCGTGCACGGACCCAAACCCTTCCCGTCTCAAAACC
Source organism: Uropsilus gracilis (assembly GCA_004024945.1). NCBI lineage: Eukaryota > Metazoa > Chordata > Mammalia > Eulipotyphla > Talpidae > Uropsilus > Uropsilus gracilis. The sequence goes on along the minus strand of PVHY01027979.1, from coordinate 7,286 downwards.
TCTGTTCAGACCCAAGATACATGGTTTGGATATTATGCAGTCTCCTCTCTCGATCCTCTGCCTCCTCCTTGACCCAGTCAACTTTATTCCTTACGCTGCCCTATCATGGCCTTCCAAAAATCCACCCTGAAACTGTAGAGGACTAATCCTGACTCTAACTCTTCATGGGACCTTGGGAAAATGATGTTCCCCCGAGTCTGTTTCCTCTTCTGTAAAATGGAGCTAAAGCCTCCCCCAGCTTCCTTCTAGACCTGCAATTCTCTAAGCTTTGGGAGCTGGATGAGGGTGGGGTCAGAGTTTGGGGATCCCAGGGTCCACGTGGGTCTGACCTGACCTTAGCTGGGCCACCCTGGGTTGTCTCAGGAGCTACCCAAAGGGAGCAGCTTTTTTTCAGCACCCAGGACAGCAGCTCCTCCCTCCCGGGCTCTCTGGCTTGTGTGGGTCAGGGTTATGGCAGGCACAGGACAAATTGGGGAGATGCCTGGGGAGTGTAGTTGGAGTCTGTGACTGCTTCTCCCTTGTGTGATGGGACAGATGAGATGGTTCCTGGAGTCTTTTGGTCGCTAGGGAACACAGAATTATAGCAAGCAGCTTGGCCCAGTTTCTAGAGAGAGGTTACATAAAGTCACGCCCCAGATCAACAGAGTTCAGAGACTGGACAGGTATTAAACCAGCAGAGGAGTTTTCTCTGAGATTGCAAGACCTTTCTCTCCACCTGGAGGAAATGGAATTACCTGCTGAATCACCTCTCAAAACCATGTACAGCTGGTGGAGGGACGTGAGAAGTCACATCAGTAGTCTGGAGGTCTGTGGCCCTGGGGTCTAGCCCCAGCTCCACAGGCACCTGGACTTCAGGCTCCCCATTTGTGAAATGTCAGGGGTAGGGTACTAGCTGAGGTGTCTCTAGCATTTCAGGATTTGGTGGCTCCCCTACTCAGGGGCTCACAGTGACCTGGGAGGTCTGATCAAAGGTAAGCATTTAAGTGGGACAAGCTTTACCAAGGTCTTGAAAGAGGGGCTTGGGATCATCTTAGATTGTTGTGGGGGGATATTTGAGGGGAGGGAGAGTAAAGTACAGCCCCCACAGACCCATCTGTCTTCTCACTGGGTTAGAGGGGCTGTGACAGTCAGGAACCAGGACAGGACAGCTCTCCCTCACCCCCAATGTTGCCCAGCCCCCTCTGTGTGGTGGTCATACACCATTTGTAGGCTTGCATCTACATTTGTGATTGAACGGATGGGTTCAGCTTCAAGGACTAGGGATGAAGGTCTCATCTGTGTGACTGAGGATGCCATGTGAACGTATGGCTGAGACCTGGGACCATATGTGATTGTCAGCACTTGTGTGTGTCTGCCTGTATCTGTGAAAGAAATACTTATGCGCTAATGTGACTGTGTGAGAGAGACAGACAGATGTATTGATGGTCTCATTGATTCCTAGAGAGCTAGCTATTCCAATATCCCAGAAGCTGGGGTGGTTTCAGAGAAGACAGTTCTTTCTCAGCAACCACCCCCTCACATACCCACCAATGGAGTTAAATGCCCTCTCAGCCTTCCTTCCTCCAGTGGGACTTCAGAAAGATGAGCAGAGTGAAACAGGAGTAATACAATCACCCTTTTTCCAGGCTGGGGTCTTGAGCATCCCCTTTCTAACTCAACATATGGTATAGGTGGGAGAGGGAATTGACAGAGTGACTATCAGCTCCCCCTCCCTACCGCTTTTGTGGCTGTGTTGCTGCCCCTGCCCATCTTCTTCCTATCCCCATAGGCAATTCCATTCTTAACCTGGGTCCACTAACCTGGGACAGAAATGACTCCTTGGGTACAGTCCCACTCGGAACACCACATCCCTCCCTCCCAGTCTCCAAGGGCAGCTAAGCTTCAGCAGGGAAACCCTCCAGCTCTGTTTGGTCCCCCCCCCCCCGCCCACCCCAGGAGGAGAGGGTGTCTAGAGGGACCACACTGCAATGCTGAGGAGGTTGTCATGGAAACCCAAGCAGGATGGTGCGCTACTAGCAGAGGGAAAGTGCCCCCTACTCCCCACAAGGGGAAGAATAGGGGGATAGAGAGCCCACTCAATAGAAAGTACAGACACAGGCTGAACCCTCACTGCAGTTTTTGGGGTTCCCCCGTAGACCTCCCTGTCCAAGCCAAAGTCAGTCAAAGTTAATTCAGGTCACCCTAGCAGTTCTGCTCTCAGCTCTGCTTCCCCAGAGGCCTCTTCACACATTCCTTTCCAAGCTCAGACCCACCTTGAGATTGCTTGTTAGCTCGGGAGTGGACAGGCTTCATGAGATTTCTTACAGGTCCTGTGGAGGACTCTGACAGGCAGCTTGTGGGGTCTGCATGGGAGAGGATTCCTGAGGAAGAGGGAGAGCAAATGTGGCCATGCCAGAGAAGGCAAACTTTTTAGGAGCCGGCAGGAACACTTACTCAACCCTGTGGAGTAAGACTGAAACTGACTGGGAAACTGGGGGACTGCGGAGCAGGAAGAATGCCTAGGACTGCTCCCCACCAGGTGCCTGTCGCCTGCCAGCTGCCTCCAGCCAGCTTTCTAGTCTGTGTGTATCTGGCCCAGCAGGATCAGGGGTCGCCTGTGGATCTGCTCTAGGTGTCATACAGCCCTCTCCAGTCAGAACCAGTCAGAGTGAGTTTGGCAGCTCTCAGCCTCACCTCACCCCTGACCTAACCTTGTTCCTTCTCTCTCCTTTTCCGGGGTGCGGGTCACAGAAGGGGCCACCAAGAAGCTGCGCAGCAACATCCGGCGGAGCACGGAGACGGGCATCGCCGTGGAGATGCGGAGCCGCGTCACGCGCCAAGGCAGCCGGGAGTCCACGGACGGGAGCACCAACAGCAACAGCTCGGAGGGCACGTGCGTGAGCCCGCCCCCCTCCTGCGGCCCCGCCCTCCTCCCAGACTCTCCCCTCTGGCTCCCAGCTCGGGTGTCTGGGTTCCTCTGTGCCTCTGCCCCCCTCCTCTCCTTGGTGCCTGGGCCCTAGTTGCCCTCTGGCTCCACGCTGCTGTTTTCCATCCGAATGGAATTACCTGGGAGCAATTGGTCTCTTCTTGGGTTTGCCATCTCCGCCCCCAGCATCTGCACCTTGGCCTGCGCTGGGGGAAGAGGGATTAGTAGGACAGCGTGAGCCTGTCTCTTTTCTAATTTACAGCCGCTACTAAGGCTCATAGACACTAAGGCTCACAGACACGTGGAGTTCTCACAAGCAGCCCAGCTAGGAGCTTGGGGGCGGAGGTCGAATTAGTGTATTTCAAACTAGGCGTGGTGACCTTCTTGCAAACCAAGAAGTAAACTCAGTTTAGTGGGTCAAAGCCAATATTGGAAAAGAAATAGAAACATCAAAAATATCCTAAGTTGTAAGGAGGAGTTACTTTGCCTTCTGTCTGTTTAATAGATAGCTGGATGGACATCATCTGTGATGTGATTGTGATGGCCAATGTATTTCTTTCCTTAACTGTGAGTTGTGGCCAGAATTTTGTTTCACTAGTCCTTGGAGCTGTTCTAGATCTAAGAAGCTGTAGTTGTATGACTAAGATTTTTCTGCTTTGGTTTCCACAAGGCCCAGTGGTTTCAGGATTCAGTGGCTCTGTTATTTAAGACTCCATGACCACACGTCTCCCTGCTGTACCTGCTTCCAGGGATGCGAGTAGCCCATGGTCTTTAGTGCATCGGGCCATATGCAGGACCTCCCTGGACACTTCCTGCCCATCTTCTCATTCTGCGGTCTGCCAGCCACTGTCAGACCCCAAAAAGGTCTTATTTAACATTTAGCAGCCCCAAGGGATGCTGGCACTGCCATCATTGCCTCTTCACAAATATAGAAACTGAGGCAGGGGATGAAGTTTACCCAAGGTCCCACCAAAAAATGGTGGGGGCATCAGCCTTTGAGTGAAGACCATTTGACTGTATAACTTTGTTCACAACCTCCGTCCTGTATTCCATACTCCTCAAATTTGGTGACCTCAGGAGTCTGTGTTTCTTAACCTTCTCAGACATTTTTCTTTGAAGGATGCAAGATCAGGTAAGCTACCGCTGCAGTAAGAACAGTGGACCTCAAAGCCCCTCTGTGGAGACTGATTCTCCCGGGGAGACACACAGGCCCAGCTCACGTACCTGTCCTCCCCTGTCCATTGACCAGGAGGACTCAGGCCCAAACTATCCAACAGGGGATTTGTTCCTGGAAAGCCTGTGATCCCTCATCTTGGGAGCCTGGACTATTCTTGGAATTCTTAGAACTGACCTGGTCCATCATAGCCCCTCAGCCCACTGGACCAGCCCACCCTGGTGCATTCTTCCCCTGCTGGTCCCATCCCAAACATCTAGGCTGCTCAGTTTCCCTGGCTGAGAACTACAACGGCACTGTTTCTATTGCCTGAACTACTCCTGCACTACATGCCCCAATTTCACCCTAACCCGTGAGGTAGGCATCATTTCTGTGTTGCAGGAGAGACAGGTCTCTTACCTCACGAAGCCTCTGTGTTCCTATCTGTAAAGCTGGGCAATAACTTTAGCCACAGGGTGCTTGGCAGGGTTAAATGGTCAACGTGTGTGGAATGTTAGGTCCCTGTTGGCGCCTGGGTCAGTTCTTTTTGTTCTATTCCCAGGACCCCCCACAGCCACAGACCTCCCACCATCACTTGCCATTAACCCCAGTCCTATGATTTTCCAATCTGGGTCTCCATTGCTGTTTTGGGTACCACCTCACCTCACATCATGGCTTTGGATTTCAAGTTTCAGGCCAATTAAACCTTCGTTTTTTTGAGTTTGCTCCAGGCCTTAGAACTTCTTGCTTACCTCTCTAGTCTTGGCACAGACATCCAGCCAATCCTGTCTTGTAGGGTGACCTGAGAAATCCCTAATGCCTGAGGATTAAATCTTCAACATTACTTTAGTCTCTTTCCTCAAGTGACATCAACGTATCTTCTTTAATGTTCAGGGATAAACAGTTTTTAGTCTCCAACCAAAGCAGTGCATTCACACAGCATGGAGGGGAAATTGAGGCACAGAGGAATGTCCGGTGTCCCAGGGCAGAGCCACTGCATTCCACACCACCAGACACCCTCACTGGCCACTCTGCCTCCTTCTCCAGGTTCATCTTTCCCACCACCCGTCTGGGCGCAGAAAGTCAATTCAGCGATTTCCTGGATGGGTTGGGACCAGCCCAGATTGTGGGTCGACAGACTCTGGCCACACCGCCTATGGGTGAGTCTTCTTGTGGGCAGGTGGGTGGAGTCGTGATGTCCAAGCAGCAGAAAGGGCAAGTGCTGCGCTTCAGGAAGCAGAAAGGAGCACTTCCTTAAATGTCTGTGCCAACAGTTAGCATAGCACATTTCAGTCCCTCATGCATCAGAGAGGGAGGGGGACCAGCCCTTCTCTGCCAACTGTCCTGCAGCAGCTCTCATTGTGAATTCCTTCCCTTACTTCACGACCCACTCACCCACCTACTCTGTGCCCAGCAGTGCTAAGTGCCTGCCTTAAAATGTGAACAAAAATCATCACAGCAGTGACTTTCATGGAGTCCGTGCTGTCACTAACTTTGTGACCTTAGGCAAATCATTTCCCTTTGGGGACCTTCAGCTTCTTCATCTGTAAAATGGGAATAATACTTACCTTAGTTCTTTCTGCAATATAAAAACAGTTTGAGTTCCTGTTCCTTGTTTTGCATGAAGTAGTTCCTTAGAAACTATCTTAACTGACTTGTTCCTTCCAACAGTGCCTGGGTACTGGAAGCCTTTTAGTAATTTTCTCATCCCTCTTCCCTGTGGATAAGAATCCTTATCTGGTCCTCTTAGCTGCAACTGGGTTCCTTTCCTTCCTCCCTTAAAAACTGGCTGTGTTGGCGTTAGACACACAGCTTCCCCCACAAACCTAGCTTCCCTGGAGATGCGTCCTCAATCTCTACCCCCTTCCCCATCACTCTCACCTAAGCAGTGTCCAACCCAGATGTCTGCACTCAGCCCTCATGTGGATGAGGGCATTCAACCTTTTCCCTCATAGCCAATCAGATGCTGGGTACACAGAGTGCCCTGGACTAGCGGCCAGAACTCTTCCCACTGCATTGCCCCATCTTCCTCAAATATCCTCACAGGACATCCTCTGTCTGATGGAAGAGGTTCTGCTGGGACCCTCATAGGGTGAGCATCCTCTCTCATCTGGCTCTTGGGTTGGATTTGGCTAATTCTGAGACCTTACTTTCAGGCTCTTAATGGCCTGTGAGCCTGCTTTTACCAGTCCTAGTCTCAGCCCAGCCACTTCCTCAGGGCTAATGCACCATCACAGCCTAGAACTTTTGTATATAGTGCCCCCTGCTGTCCAAAAGTCAGAAGGACCATTTTGCATTTGCTCATCCTGTACGGGATGTTAGAGTGAAGTGGTCCCCACTGCCTCCCCCAGGGGAGGACAGGAATGGCCATGGCCGGAGGGAGGAGGCTTAATTCCAGGATGTCTCCTGAAAGTAATGAATCCCATCTTTCCAAGTATGCAAATACAAACAGTTGCACAATGGCACAGAGAATCTGAGTTGGGTACCTGAACCCAAAGTCAAAGCCATTTTAATTTTCTGCATCAGGCTTCTGATTCCGGATGTTCTAAGTGAATGATGCATAATTTCGAATTCTTTTAACCCACCTTGGAAAAGCTGAAAGTTCTAGAAATTGGATGACTGGCATACCCCCACACACAACTTACCCAGCGGGATAATCTATTTTGCTGGAGCACAGTGGGAGCTCCTCAATTCTCTCCTCCCAGAAAACCTACCAGCCTTCCCTCCATCCTCTGGCATGGGTACAAGCAGGCCCCACAGCCAGGGAGTTGGAGCCTCATGTTCTGTGCAGACTCATCTGCATCTCTTCAAAATATTCTTTAAATACTTGTTTGACATATGTTTAGGGGAGTGGCTGCAGGCTGCTGTACAGGGAAGGTGAAGAGCCTTCCCGGAGCCCACGACGCAGCAAGCTCCGTCCCCAAATGTGTCTGTTATTCTCAGTAGAACGGGCCCTGTACATAAGCAGATGTAGATGGGAACCAGTCATTCATTGTTTCTCAAGCACGTCTCTTGGGGTCCTCCCTCACCCTCTTCCTGGGGATCAGTGAAAGCATTTCTCAGCCGGGTGTGGTGGCGCGTACCTGTAGTCCAAGTGCTGGGAGGCAAGAGGCCTGGGATCACTCCAGACTACCCCAGGCAACATAGCGAGACCTGGTCTTGAAAAAACAGCTGGGCACGGTGGTGCATGCCTGTAATCCCAGCTACCTGGGAGGCTGAGGCTGGGGA
>PVHY01027978.1:0-15680 GCA_004024945.1 Uropsilus gracilis | reverse complement strand
AAAAAAAAAAAAAAAAAAAAAAAAAAAAAAAAAAAAAAAAAAAAAAAAAAAAAAAAAAAAAAAAAAAAAAAAAAAAAAAAAAAAAAAAAAAAAAAAAAAAAAAAAAAAAAAAAAAAAAAAAAAAAAAAAAAAAAAAAAAAAAAAAAAAAAAAAAAAAAAAAAAAAAAAAAAAAAAAAAAAAAAAAAAAAAAAAAGAAACTTTACATTTGAAATAAAGTAGATGAAGCAAAAATTGAAATTTTATATTAAGAAATAATTTAAATAGAAAGCATAACATGAAAACCTATAGAAAAAAATTAAATATTGATTTGCAAAGGGCTAGGGAAAAAAAGCTTTGTAAAATATATGGTGGAAATATATACAAAGTGTCAGTGATAACAATAAAAGTACATGGACTATATTTACCAAGTAAACAACGGGGAATCTTAAATTGGAATTTTTCTAAATTTAGCAAAACGTTCTCTAAAAGAATTATCTTAAATAAAATAATCTGGAAATCCGGTGGAAAAATATGTTACTGTCAAATACTAGTCAAAAGAAAGAAGAAAAATTTTTGTTAATATTGGACAAAATTAACTTTAAAGTTCATTTTCCAATATAAAGTAATAACAGAATGACAAGAGACAATTTATCAGGACAATATTAGTAATGTTAACTGTTTTGAACTTGTATGTGTCTAATACATTCAAAGATAGAACATCCAAAGAAAGAACAAAAATAGACAGAATTAAAAGAAGAAATTAATGAATTGGAAATCATGTGAGATTTTTAACATGCTTTACTTAGTGAATAATGTCTCAGTAGGCCTGGTAATTAATAAAGATATTAAGATTTGAATAATATAATTATTAACTTTGTTCTAACAACTATATGTAGAGTACTCCATTAAAAATTCAAAGAATAGATATTTTTAAGCACATCTGGAACATTTATTAAGCCTGAAGATAAATTAGGTCATAAAACAAGTCTCATCAGAAATTAATGTGTACATATTATTTAAAAAGGAATAAAATAAAATTATAAATAACTATGTCACTCAAATAGAGGAAGATTTTAGCAAAGTTAAATGAGTACAAAATATGAATATACTTATTGCTATTCTGTATATTAAATTTATAGTTAAAATATTTTCAGATGAATTTATCTTAACAAACAAGTAACATAATTCGAGTCTAATATAAACTGCTCCAGAGCATAGTGGGGTGTCTCTCTTTTATTAAATCAGTATAACTTATTTAACTCTTTTATGTATCATCTATTTAAAGGAAATGTATATATAATATATAGTACATAAGAAAGCAAATATCAAATAAGCTCATAAAAAGATATGTCCTTTTATATGTCCTCAGGAAAATGCAAATTAAAGCAATAAGATGATACTACATGCCTATTAGAGTGCCTAAAATCTGACTGACATTATCAAATGCTGGCCAAGATGTGGAGCAACAGGAACTCTCACTTATTACTTTTGGAAATGCAGAAGAGGAGAGCCACTTTGGAAGACAATGTGGTAATTTTTTTAACAAAATTAAACCTTTTTTTTTTTTTGGTTCCAACAATGGCATTCCTTGGTATTTACCCAAAAGGGTTGAAAGCCTATGTCCATAAGAATGTTTATAGCAAGTTTATTTTTAATTGCCAAAACTTGGAAGCAACCACGATTGCAATCCATTCATCAGTGAATGGATTGGTGAACTGTGGTACATTTAGAAATTAAAGTTATTTAGCACTAAAATGTAGTGAGATACCAAGTCAAGAAAAGACATATACTACGAAGCAGAAGAAGCCAGTTTCAAAAGGCGAAATATCAGATGATCACAGTACATAACATTCTGGAAAATGCAAAACTATGGAGATAATAATAAAATTTGTGATCATTAGGAGTTGAAGGAGCACAGGAGCAATGAGGGGGTGTTGCACAGTAAATTTTTAGGTTAGAAAAATACTTTGTAGGATACTGTAAGATACCATATGATGAGTAAATGTTATGATGCATTTATGCACCCTCACAGAATGTACAAAACCAAGTGTGAGTCACAATGAAAACTATGAATTTGGAGTTTCTATGATGTATCATTTTAACGTCTTCAATTACAATCAACATACCACTTGTTGTGGGGGGGGGATAATGGGGAGCCTCTGCATGTATATGGAAAATCTCTGTATACTCCTCCTAAACTTACTATAAACCTAAAACTGCTCTAAAAAATTGATGTTCTCATAAAAGCATAATATAGACATATCCATCTCTGGCAGAAGATACATGTGATAAAACAACCCTGCCCTTAGGAACAAGGAATGGTGGTGGGTAACATTAGAACATTAGAAGTAGGAAAAAATATTCTTAATCTAGTAAAATACGTCTCCCTTAATCTTTATAACAACTTTAAAGCATTCAAAAAACATTTGAATTATTCCCTTTAAAAGAAAAAAGTAAGACAATGATGCTGGAAATCATCATTCTATTTGACATCATATGAAAGTCACTCACCAGCTCAATGAGATAACAAAAAGAAATAAAGGAAGGACAAAAACAAAGAAACAAAGTTGTCATCCTTCACAGAGAAAGTTTATTAACAATATTGTCCAAATCTTAGATACCCTTTCTGGAGCAAATATGAAAAAACTGTCATTTTCTTTTTAATCTCAGTGGTTGGATACACAGGAGTAAATAATATGATTTTTCACTACTTTGTGTTTCAAATAATCGGTAATTTTAAAGTTAATCTTTTCAATATAGGTACTTTAAGATAAAACTGGCAATCTTGCTAAATGAAAAGAAATCTCTAAAGTCCCATCTTTAATATATCCAAATGCAAGGGAGAGAAATAACTTTTAATCATAAATTATGGGAGAGCCACTCCACACACCAGACCAACAGGAGCATCCCCAAGATGCTCAGAAGGGTCACCTGCCCTAAGGTTATTCATGGAGATCTGATCAGCTTGGTCTTCAATCCCCCAGAAATGCGGGACTTCACCCAGGAGGACACTGCTTCAGAAAGAACACGAAGAGACAAACGGGCTAATTATGAACCAGCAACTGACAGCGGGAAGGGAACTGGAGTGACGGGAGCGGGGATCAGGGGAAGAAGAGGAGTGAAGAGGAGGGAGGATCATGCCTGCAAAACACGAGTTATGTAAGCAAACAGTAAGAAAAATAAAAATAAATACATTTAATAAAAAAAGAGAAATAGTAAGTATAGCAAAAAATATCAGTTGAAACAATGTATATGGTAGATTGAAACAATGTCTAAGAAAACATCCCCTGTAAAAAGATTAATTTCAGACTTTTTGAACTGTCTCTTTGGGTGGTGATTTAAAACATACAAGTCCAGAACAGAGTTGTTCATATGTGAACACATGGGCTCAGTTGAATTCCCAATAGGAAAATCTGCAAGATTTTCATGGCCACAAAGCTACAAAGACATCTACACCTCTTGCCAAGCATCTGGTTAACCAGATACAAAATACATAGAAAAATTGAGCAAACTTTTTCTCCCTACTAGTTACAGTATATTCATACAGGTACATACGTGGTATAAGTCTTTTGCTCATACAGAAAATATCTTACAAATACATCACAATTTCACAGGTTCTCAGAATCGCCGGTTTCCAAGGTACATGGCAGCTACAAGAGAGGAACTGGACACTGTTCATCTCCCACAGTTCATCCGGTCTTTATCACCTTGGAAGGGAGAATTGCCTAAGTGACAGAATCTTGAAGAAAAGGGAACATTAACCTCCAGTTTGAGGAAAGGTCAAACATTCATGTTTGAAACATTATCTAAGTTATCATATTATTACTGGGAGAAATGTGGCCTTCTGCTGCTTTGAACTGAAGATGATTAGAATAGGGCAGATACCCGGGTGAGTAATGCTGTAACCACATTTTACAAGCCTTGGTTTGCTTCCAGTATGTGTAGTAGTCAGATTTAATTTTAGTGACATGATGAAGTGTAGTGTGCTGCATGTAAAATATTAATGTAGCACATAATTGGTCAGTCCAAAATGAGCGAGTTTGTGTATACTGACAGATACTGAGGTGATGAAATGCTCTGTCATTTATAGACCACGTTAAAAAGTAAATTACAATAGCTCTTCTAGTTCCAATTTGCTTACTTTCTCTGGCATTTCTTTCCTGTTCAGGAACATTGGAAGGATACAAATAGTTGATAAGAATTATCCCTTTTCTTCAGAATAATAAGAGAGGGAACCTCATAAGATTGGAAAAAGTAATACGTTCTCTCAGGAAACAGGAAACAGCAATAAAGTTTTTCCATTCATAGGTCAGCTAGCTACAGATTCTACTTTCATCACCTGTACTGTGTGGATTAACCACTGACCTGTGAGTTTACACTAAACTTTTTCAAATTTGCTAATAAATAACTAGTTCCTGAAGTCAAGGGCAATAGATTGACCATAAATAATAATGTTGCAGCAAGAAACTTCGAACAAGAAAGTTAATTTTTTGGCCCATTTTTCACTTTTTAGGTCTGAGGATGGTAGATCATGGCCCAGTCGTTTCCACAACCCTAAAATTTTCAAAGAAAACATGAAACTGTGGGAAGGTCTTGACATTTCCTGAAATGTTCACTCTTTTTTCACTACTTTTCTTATCAGAGAAAAAAAGTTCTCGTCCTTGATTGATCATTTGTCTTAGTGTTTATTTTTCTTTCCTGCCATCTTCTTTACCTACTCTTCAACCCTTAGTAAGCTGCTTGAGTAAGCTGGGGTTGTGAGTGCGCATCTCAAAAAATATTTCTCTATTCAGTTTGTTGTCTTCACAGCACATGGGGACCTATAGAAGTCCCAAGAATAAAGTATCTTCTGAGTAATCCTCCATTATCCCTTCATATATGCCAGGCCAAAAAAAAAAAAAAAAAAAAAAAAAAAAAAAAAAAAAAAAAAAAAAAAAAAAAAAAAAAAAAAAAAAAAAAAAAAAAAAAAAAAAAAAAAAAAAAAAAAAAAAAAAAAAAAAAAAAAAAAAAAAAAAGAGCACAGTATCAGGTCCTTGAAAATAAATTCCAATATCCCTGTGGTCCCCTGTAACTTATGAAGTTGCACATAAACATAAAACTGCAGATGTTCTCATTGGCAACATAATGTAATGGCCATTACATTACAGAAATGTCCTAAACTTACAGAAATAGGAATTCCAGTATTGGATTTGTCATGTGTGAACTAAGGAAGTGCCAAAAACATTTTCCTCTTGAGGTTTCCGAAGAGTTGTTTTCAACTTTCCTCACATGTTTTTAGCCCCCAAACACCAAAAGTCTCTTCCCTCTCAAGAGAGAATTTGTGTCGATTTCCTTAGAGAAGATAGAATTTGCTCAGCTTCTTGTCTATCCCCCACTAATAATTCCATAAAATGTGTAATTTTTCCTCCCCCTTTCCCCTGTCCAGTGAAAGAAGCTGTGATCTTCTTTTTGACTTTCTATGAACATATGTCCTTGGCCTGGAAACACTTCAGAGCCTATCTTATATCATTTATTACCCTTTATGCACCTGCAATACTCTCTCTGACAAGTATTTTTTTCCGATCAGAATGGTAATGTCATCGGGTATCTCCCTCTGTATTAAAATATATCCCTGCTTATTTCTTTTCTTCAGTTCAAAATCACATTACTCAAAAGAGATGTCAACACTCACCCTCTGCTCCACAATTTGCTCCCACAGGCATTGCTCCTCATCATTCCTCTAGTACAAAGTCACTAAGCAAAACTTAATGAATACAGTATAGTTGATGTTGATTTTGTCTTTTCTTTAGTCACTTTGTCTTGCATGACATAAGACTTTTTTAAATTTTTTTATTATAAAATTTATTCTGGTTGACAATTAAGGCCATAGACATATACAGAAAAATTCCATAAAAGGGATCAGTATGTGGGGGGTTGAAGAGGGGTGGAGATGGGAGGGAGTGGTCAGGGAGGTAGTGGGTGGTCCCCAGGGAATACAAAGATGTGAAACACATATATAAAAAATAAATTGATTAAGAAAAAAAATCAGTACAATTTATATGCTGGGGAGAAGCAGCTCTCCTGTCTACCTGGCACTGTGCAGATGGCTCTCTTTTTCTTTCTCCATTGACTAATGACCCTGTCATTTTTTTCTTTTTTTTTTTAAATTTAATTTAAATTTTTGAAATTTGCATATATATGTATATTTCTATTTATATTACATTATTTCATTATTGTGTACCCTGATGCCTTCCCACTTCACTAACACTTGTTAACCATCCTGATCTTCTGTGCCTCCCCCGCCTTCTTCCCCCTCCTCCTCTCTCACTCCATTGTTCAGTCCCATTGGCTGTTTTCATTCTTTCTTATTCGTTTGTTTGTTTTTCTCTATATCCATCATATAAGTGAGACCAACTTGTACTTCTCTTTTTCTTTTTGACTTATTTCTGCTAATATGAGTCTCTCTAGTTCCATCCATGCTGCTGCGAATGACATGTGTTTATCCTCCTTGGTTGATGCATAATATTCCATCGTGTATATGTACCACATTTTTTTAAGCCAATCATCTGTTTTGGGGCATTTGGTTTGTTTCCAAATCTTGGCAATTGTAAACAGAGCTGCAATGAACATGCGTGTATAGGTGTCCTTTTGAATTAATGTTTTCATGTCCTCTGGGTAGATTCCTAGCAGTGGGATTGCTGGGTTGAATGGTAAGTCCACTTTCAATTGTTTGAGGGTCCTCCACACAGTCTTCCATAGTGGCTGAACCAGTTTGCACTCCCACCAGCAGTGTAAGAGAGTTCCTTTTTCTCCACATCCACGTCAACATTTGTTGTTGCCTGTTTTATTTATATGGACCATTCTTACTGGTGTAAGATGGTATCTCAGTGTGGTTTTAATTTGCATTTCCTTGATTATTAGTGATGTGGAGCATATTTTCATATGCTTGTTGGTCATTTGTATTTCCTCTTTGGTGAAGTGTCTTTTTAGTTCTTCTCATTTTTTGAGTGGGTTTTTTGCTTTGTTTTTGTTGAGCTGTAGGATTTGTGGATCTTTGTTATCAGACCCTTGTCGCTTGTCTGCAGGGCAAAAATTTTCTCCCAGTTGGTTGGGTTTCTTTTTGTTTTGTTTATTGTCTCTTTTGCTGAACAGAAACATTTTAGCTTTATATAGTCCCCGCTGTTTATGTTTTCCTTCATTTTTTGCCAGCCATAGTTGTTTCCCCAAATGGATTTCTGAGGTGAAATTCATGAAGGGTTTTGTCCAGGTTTTCTTCTATGTATTTTATGGTTGCAGGTCTCACTTCCAGGTCCTTTATCCATTTTGAGTTAATTTTTGTACAGGGTATGAGGGTGTTGTCCTGGTCCAATTTTTTTACAAGTTTTGATCCAGTTTTCCCAGCATCATTTATTGAAGAGGCTATCCTTGTTCCAGGGTATGCTTTTTGCCCCTTTATCAAAGATTAGTTGACGTATATGTATGGTTTTATTTCTGGGTATTCGATTCTGATCAATCCATTGGTCTGTTTGTCTGTTTTTGTACCAGTACCATGCTGTTTTAAGTATTAATGACATAGTAGTTCTGATTCCTACATCTCTTAATTCTCTTCAGTTCTCTTCATACAAGCTACTTTTTCTAACTATACCCTTTGGTAACAAGTTTCCTGGAGTTCCATTCCCCCTGTTCTTCTCATTCTTCCTGGAAGATAGCTGCCAACTGTGACACTTTCAATTATACTTCAAAAATGTCAATGACTAACAAAACTTCATGACAGCTCAAATTGCTCTCCTAAACATCTAAACTTAGTATGTCTACCTGCCCACTGAACCTCTCTACAAGGATGCATAGTTTTAGCTTCAAATTGTCTAAAATGGAGATTTTTTTTCTTCCCCATCTCATCCTCTCACCCTGATCTTCCAAACAGCCCTGTCTTCAACTGGAGCATCATCATCAACACCAAGGCTCAGACCATTCCCCTAAGAGCTATTATTACTCTTCCTTCTGTGCAATTATCAAATCTAGCCCTAAGTCCTAAAGACACCATTTCCTTATATCTTTTCAATCTGCCTACTTCATTTCATTATCTCTGCATTCTTCCATACCACCATCATTGCTAGATAGGATAGCTATAATAGTCTCCTTTCTCATGATTTTCATTTCCTTCTAAGCCAGAGTTCAGCATATCTATAGCCTGCTGGTCAAATCTGAACCCTGCCTAGTTTTGTAAAGTCTTACTGAAGTACAACCATATCCATTTATTTACATACCAATGTATTATCCTTCCCTGATTTGTACTAGATAGCAGGAACAAGGCAGACCAAATGATCCACATAGATGAAAATATTTACTATCTGGTCTTTTATAGAACAACTTTGCCATATCCTGCTTAAGCAACTCTCTACCCTTTTCATAATAGAAATAAGAATAAATCATTCTTTTACCCAAAATGGCTCCTCAATTCTTACAAGGCAAAATTCAATTTTCTTAGCAGGTCAAATGAGGTAGTTCAAAATCAATTACTCTCAGACTTATTTTCAGACTCATCTCTCACCATTCTCCATCACACCTCATTCACAAACAGTATTAAATTTGTTGTGCTTATAAGATGCCTCAGAGACTTGTACACTCAATCCTTCTTTCTTAAAATCAAGTCTTGCCTCTCTTCCCTTCTTACCTGGCTATCTCTCACTTTCTCTTTAAGATTTCAATCAGATTTTTCATTCTTCCTAATTGCTATATTTTAGTCAGCTGTCCCTTTCTCCTGCTCCCGTAACTCCTAGTTCTTCCCTTCAGTTCCACTCTATCACAAATGCTTCTTTTTTTATCTTTTTTCCCCATAACTACAAAGGAATTATTTATAGGGGCTATAGTTTTCCACCGTTGTATCTGAAGTAACTAATACAGTGTTTGTCAGATAGGCAGTGCTTAAGAAATATTTGTTGATTAACTAAGTAAATGAAGGTATGGAATATATCACCTCCAAACTTTTCCTTAGCTGTGAAATTGAGAAAATATATCTACCCTACAAGGTTTTTTGAGATTAAGCAAATTGTCATATAGATACCACTAGAACACAGTTATTAACTACTGTTATTTAAGACAATAAATACAAAAGAGCACTTCACATTTTCTCTATTAAACAGGGCAGGATGTCAATTTACCTACATAAAAAGAATAAAAGTAAAAAGATATGCAGAGTCTGTAAGTTCATAGAAAGTATGAAAACAAGTCACCATAATTCAAAGTGGAAGAAAGGATGATGCCCTAAAACATTTAAATGAAAGGATTACCCTGCCAGGTGACTTGTATAAGCAGTAAATTACAATTGGTCCATCATTTAAAAAATAAATGTGTTGGATTAATCCTGAAATGCTACCTGCTAAAGATACAACAAAAATAAGGACAAAATAATAGAAAGATCAATTTATGAGAAAAGTGAGAGTCCTAAGGAAGAGTACAATATCTATGTGAGAAGTTTTTTTTTCAAAATGTTTTACATAAAATTATAGAAAACAAAAGTTGTATAGAGTTTAAACCATCTCTTTCTAAAGGGTGTGATCAGTGGATTTACAAAAAAAAAAAAAAAAAAAAAAAAAAAAAAAAAAAAAAAAAAAAAAAAAAAAAAAAAAAAAAAAAAAAAAAAAAAAAAAAAAAAAAAAAAAAAAAAAAAAAAAAAAAAAAAAAAAAAAAAAAAAAAAAAAAAAAAAAAAAAAAAAAAAAAAAAAAAAAAAAAAAACATAACAGTAGATTAAAAGAAAGAGATTTCAAATTTATGAGTAGATTCTAGCCTCAGAAGGAAGCTGTACAGAGTCTGTCCTACTGTCATAGGCAATTGCTGAATCTCTGAGCTTCAATTTTATGATCTATAGAGATAAGATAATAATCTATTATTCAAGACATGTGCAACGTCAAAAACCAAAAACACTAATGTAAAATAGATGAAACAATCAAAAAATAAAATAAATACATCAAATTCAGCTATGCTTAAAAGAAAAGAAAGTGGGGGGGGGCTCTTCTCAAGCATCTTTGCTGGAGATCACAGTACCCCTTCTAGAAACTCTCAGCAAGCTCCACTTCATGCCTCATTCAGAACTCAGTAACCCTCACATTGCTGAACTAATCATGACCTGTTGCAATAGAATTACACTTGTGGCTTACAGGGTCAAAACTTAAAAATGGGACCACTTCCTCTGCAGCACAGGTTGCAAAGAAGAAAGGTAGATACTTAAACAAAATAAAACTGCATTTCTATTAGGAAGGGACATAGAGACTATAGATGAGCTGCTGGTCATACACTGCAAATACTTGTTTCATGGAAATGACATAAAGATTAAAAGATATGCCTAAAGGGTTCCATGTAAGCACTGGATGCTGTCATTTCTCAATAATGGTTAGCTATTTAAATACTTCATTATTCAAAGATCTGACCTCTATAAGTCATGAATTAGATTTCTTTCATTTCTCTTACTAACAATAAATGCTAGTTAATAATAGTAGTAATAGCACATATTACATAGTACATAGTATACAACAGTAGTAATAGTAATAGTACATATAAAGTATATATATGAAAAATAAAAATAATTTTCTCTAAGAGATTGTATCATTAATTCATAAATGGTCTAAATACACAATCTTTGCTTGTATTGATTTTGAGCAAATTATACAGAAAGAAAATTATATATGGATTTTATATATGGAATAAAAACTGTTCTTGAAATTTTATCTTGCTCTCTCATAAATCAAAAATAAATATGTTAAGCAGATAGCCAGGCACTTTTTGATTCCTTGTTTAGCATACAAAGCAGAAGCTACTTGAAGTCAAAAGCTCTTTCTGTTTGTAAAATATAAAATTATTTTAAGAAACTATTTCACTTCTGGAAAGGGAAGAGAAAAAGAATAATCTTTGATAAATATTAAAAAGGGAAAAAGAATTGTATTTTCTTAAACTGGGGTAGGGGAAGAAAACAAAAAACTGGAGGTCTACTGACAGTAGGGACCCACAATGGCAAATTCTTTGGAGATGGCTGAGAAGGAAGTGACTCTGTAACCCCCAGGGAAAAAATGAACCAGATGTAGTCATCCTGCTTCCGCATAAGGACTTATGCCTCAAGCTTGACACAGAACAACACACCTTAGAACCAGGTGCTGTGCCATCAACCAATGCATACTTTGGCACCTCAATGCTGAACAGTATGTTTCCAGTTGGTGACCTGACAGTTGATATTCTGGCACTGAATAAGGCACTGAAATCTTTGTGTAAAAGGTTATATCAATGACGTTCAAGTTTGAACTTCACCTTGGCCAGAGAAGAGCTCAGAATCACATTTCATTTGATTTTTAAAAATATAATAAATTCTGTCTTCTTATGTAACTAATCTTGTGAATTAAAAGGAATTCCTTTCATTGAAAAGAAAATGGTATGGCATATTATATTACTATAGAGGCAGAATAATAATGAGATCATTTAGTTCAACCTACTTGCTTTCAGGATAAGAATTCTAATTCAGGGGAAGGTAATGTCTCACCCATGCACACACAATTTATTAATGGTCCAGCAAAGGCTAGTCTCAGCTATCCTAGTTCCTATTCCAGAGCTCTTTGCATTACACTCATCATGCCTCATCGTTTGCAAAGATAAGTTATAAAAGCAAATGTGTTTTTTCTTTTTTTGCAGAAGGATTACTTACTACTCAAAATGTTCTGTAATTATCTGTCCCATATTTTTGATGACAGAAGCAATTTCTCACTGCAATACATAACTAATATGAACTTGGAGACATCAGGAGATCTCATCACAAAGATGTCACAGGAGGGAGAGGGTATCACTGAAATCTATTCATTCTGTCTCTGGCTCATTTTCCCCTCCCAGCATCAAATGACCTCTCAGAAGATGTGTTGTGCTTGCAGACTGAGACCACAGGAGCCAGACACCTTGGCCTTCTATTTTGGACTCCAACCCATAGACTCCCTCAGTGGTCTTGGCTAGTTCCTTCACTTCTCTGCCTTTTTCAGCCTGGACTCTAAGATAATATTGGCTGCTGAAGGATGCCTGGGTGATGAGAGGTCTCAAAAACACTCAAGGAAGATTAGGCACAATCTCCCTTTTGTCCAGTCAATACATACTTTCTTCAGTGTTCAAATTAGAAATATCAGAAAAAGGTATTTCTGACTTTGAGACAGTCAATTTATATGTATAACAAGGGGCAAAGATCTGGTATTAAAAGGCTTAGTATATTATAACAATTATGCAGAGGCATTTCACTGCATGTTACACCACATCTCTAATTCATACATTGATTCTGTGGAATCTGCTGTGTGGAAAGCAGTGCAGACTTATTTCCAGAGAGCAGAGGTAAGAAGAAAAGTTTCAAGATATTTAGCAATAGAATTTGTTTCAGTGCAAAAGAGATATCTAATATTAATAAATATTAAAACAGTAATCTCTCCCTCGGAATACAATGCATAGCACTTTACTCTTTTAGCTAATAACAATGTTCATGAAAATATGAAGGATTCTGAAGTATCTAGTAAGGAAACCTGTATTAATTTCTGAGACTCAGGAAATTGCAAAATGTCTTTGACCACAGAACACATTTTTCCTTGAGTCTCTGCTAACTATATCAATGAACTGGTCTTATGAAATCCAATTCTGAATTGAAAGGGTCTTCTCAAAAGGGAGTTTTTGTTATAATTTCAAGTATGATTATATGATCAACTGCCAGGAAGTTTCTGGGATGTTCTGCAGTGGATGGGACAATGGACTAAGAGACTTCCAAGGGCTCTTTCAATTCCCAGATTCAGTAATCCATCCACACTAAATCAGAGATATTATTTTAGTACCATTTGTGTCTACACTTAGGCACAAAGAATAGTATTTTTGTGTCTACTACTAGATACAAATGTCACAAATTGTACTAGGAAGGTCCCTTAGATTCCTTATCTCATTTCATCTCTGTAATAACACTGAAAGGGATGTATTATAACTCCCCAACTGATAGATAAAAATGAAACTGATAGTGAAAAAGCTCAAATAAATTGCCCAGTGACATATCAAGAATTACAGCTAAAGTCCATGCATTTTCTACTACACAGTAACTCCTTCCTAAATTGTACCTGTCTTAAAAATTAGAAACATAGGAGTGATACTGGACCTTGAGTACTGACTATTCTAAAGTTTGAGGCAATATTGTTGTATTATCATCTATAGTCACTAGTAATAATACAGAAATAATGCATTGTTTCTTCAGGCCCATAACATTACTGCTTTTTATTTATACTTATTTTTCATCTCTGGATATTAGCAACGACCAGTTGCTTACATCTAATTTGTTGCTTGTGTACTTGCTGTCATCTGTTTCTGGAAAGTTCTTCCCAGGAGGCGTCTTGTTCATCTGTCAAGTCTCAACTCTCTTGATGTTGTTTCAGTTCAGTTTTTCTTGTTCACTTCTAGGACTTCTCTTTCATGGGCCCTTTGGGATTGGGTGCAAACATGGAAATAGTGTTTTTCAATTGGTTGAGCACAGAAGTGATGTATCACTGACTCCAAGACCCTCCAGAGCTTTCTCGTATTTCTGATAGCAAACAACAGTGTCTGAAATGGTGGCAGCTCCTTCTGTCTGGACCACCAAAAGACCAGGAGACACAAAGTCCCCTGCTGACCCATGATGGAAATGGAACATGAAACTGTTTTTAGCTCTGGGTTTTGAATGTGAATGTAAAACCTAGATCTGTGCTTCTGAAAATGTTGGAACCTAAGAATCACCCAAAAATTCCTTCCCCATATATAATGAATTAGTAGACCTTGCATTCTTGCTCAAATTTCTAATAAATCTTTGGAAATGTGCATTTCTTAAAAGCTTTTAGAAAATGTAATCCTCCCAGACTACATTTCAAGTTAAATTGACCCTGCCAACCCTGACTGATGCACCCTCTAATCTACAGTAGATACCTCTATGTTTTCCATGAAGGTGCTAGCTTATCACCATTTTCACTTGCTCTATATCAATTAGTAAAACTATCAGTATTTACTTGTTCTCATTCTTATTGTCTATTCTCCCTTTAGCACATCAGTTGCAGCAGACTGAGTCTGCCTTTTTTTACTCTTGTGTCTTCAAAATGCTGAGTAGGGCCCAGAATCACAAAATCAAAAGACAAGTGAATCATCAAGAAGCATGTTTTTAACGTCTATTATACATCTTAACTTCTACTCAGTCCCTAATCAACCAACTACCTCCTTTTGATAATGAAACACTGTGAGAAGTAAACATATGAGCAATTCTAGCTACATAAAGGCTCAACTCCATTCATCAACCTTCTCTATGGAGGCAGTCACTTAAAGAGGCCACCAGTCAAGGTTGCAGAGAATAAGTGTAAAGTGCCCCTGCTCAGCCTCTAGAGTCATCGGACAAGTGGAGCCATGGAAATCAGGACAACAGGACAAAGATGAATATTTCTTTTCATAATTTTCTCCCTCAAATCTCCATGGGAGGTGGAGAGAAAATCTTTGGGGACACAATGCTTAGATTCAGCAGGAGAGTGCCCCTCAGTGAACCAAGTCCCCTGCTAGTACAATCTGTATTTAAATTACATGAAAAATTCATGTATTTCATAGATGCAACTTCAACCCATTATCATTACACATTCCTTGTCCAGGAAACCATTCCTACTGGGCATTGGGATCACTGGTGAAGGAGAAACCAGTATTAAGAAAAATAGCTAGCACATTGCCTTGGCATAAGTCATTATCATTTTGAGTCCATGTACTTTACAAATGGGACTTACGTGGATAGAATATACAGGGGAGGAGGGCAAAACCATCAAGAAGTCCATAGCACAATTATTGCATCTTCCTGTTGATCTATCAATAATTTCTTAGAATTAATAGGAAAAAATAATTTGAGCATCTCCTATACACTACAACTATTCAAAAAAAAATCAGAATTGACTTAAAAGTACTTAAACTGAGACTCGGATTTTCATACAATGATATATATATATGAGGTTTGCTTTAAAATGCTATATTCATCCTTAAGCTTTCCCTCCCCCCCCCCACAAAATAACACCTAGGAAACAACAGAGATAAAAGAAACAGTACTGGCCATGAGCCCGTAATTGTTAGAGAAAAATGGATATATGGGGGTTACTTGTAAAATTTTCTCTTATGTATGTTTGAGCATTTGTAATTTTAGCCTTGTAATTTTAATCCTAGTGCAAATTGATAGGTGGAAAAACACAGATTTTATATGACAAAGTAGTCTTAGTGGTTCTTGGGATAGAAGGTACAGGTATATTTTAACACTGTTTACACTTTCCATGATAACACATGTTAATGGAGCAAAGTATGTTTTCAAGGTTTGTCCACTGTCACTGTAGAAAGAAATACATTTGTAAAGATTTATTGGCATTGCTCTATAATGTTGAAATTTGGGGGTGGTTCTTAGAGTAAAATAAAAAATGTTTTCTGTGCTGAAGATATTTTTACATACCCATCTTATTTGGCAAGATTTCCTTTGCTCTCTTCTGTAATAAGCTTGGTAGAGAAAGTTTGAACCTGAACTTTGGAAAGATGCATGGAGTGTGTGTTGTTCCAAACTCTCCTAAAATAATTAAAAATGTCAGCATTATAGCAAAAACTTAATGTCAAATAAAACTTTTACTAGAACTAATTCTAACTTACATCCTAGATAGTGGTTCTACATTTTTAAAAAATGGTTTATTT
>PVHY01027977.1:0-15678 GCA_004024945.1 Uropsilus gracilis | reverse complement strand
AGCTCGCCTGACCAAACTCTCACTCTGGGGCCAAACGGAAGGACACAGCCAAGTAGCCAAGGTGCAGCTCTCACGGCTCCTGCTCTGGGCTGTGCGAGGGGCCTGCCCAGGCTTCTCTTTCCAGTGAAGAGCCTGTTTCTTTACTAGTTTCTGGCCTCACTTCTTCCCTCATCTCCATCGCTCTCCTTTTCAAAAGCTGACACCCCTAGCGTTTTCCTTTAAAACACCTGAAGATTGTTTCTAAAAGCCAAGTAATGCAAGAGGGTTTATAATCAAGGCCAGCCGTCCACTGCTGCCCTCAGCCTATCCCTCCGAGGCAGCATGTTCAGCTCTCTTCATCTTTGCTTGCCTTTCCAGGGGATGCATTCATCGCTGCACATTGGGTTTCTGATTATCCTTTGACTTGCCAACCTGGTAGGCCTGCGCACTCACGTTCATGCTTCTAGACTAGATACAAAACAGGCGTTATCAGTCCTCTTACCTGCTTTTCTTGGTTCCCTACATTGTCTCCCTGTCCTCCGAGGTTTCTCTGTCACTTGGAGACTTTATCAAATATCCGGCTATTTGGGGGCAGTTTGTTTTTATTTAATGAGGAACTTAAAGGGATGAGACACTTTGGGTCAGGTCTTACTGGTGTTTTTTCTCTGGAGTGCAGTGGGATGAGAACCTGGCTTTGTGATTCTGTATTTCTCTCAGGCTTACACTTTTCTTTGTGGCTTATGCTTTTTATGATCTACTTAAGAATTCTTAGCCTAAATTAGATCAAAATATTCTCTATTTTACAGGTTTTTGTTGTTGTTGATGATGTTTATTTAGGCATCTTATCTGTTTTGGGTTAATTTTTATGTGGCATGAAGCAGAGATGTAATCTTTTCTGCAGGTAGATATTCATGTTTCGCATCTGTTTGTTTGTTTAAATAACTATCCCTTTTCTCCCAAATGATCATGACTTTTTGTCAAAAATCAGTGGGAGTTTCTTTGGGTTGGTTTTGTCTGTTGCTTTGTTCCCTTACATTCCACACAGGATGACGTTCTCCTTCCGACTTACTGTGGTTAACACGCCCCCTCTGGTTCTGTCCATATTGGGCACAAACGGTAAGATATTGAGGGTTTTGTTTTGTTTTCTTTTCTTTTCTTTCTTAAAGCTGAGTAGAGATAGACTCCATCGTCTTTATTTGCTTTATTCGCTTATCTGTCCCTGGGCATGGCGGTTATTTCCATAACTTGGCTACTGTAAATCATGCTGCAATGAACACAGGAGAGCTTGTGTCCCTGTCTGTCCTACGAGTTACTTGTAGGTATCCAAAGATTATAAAAACACCAATTCAGTCTTCAACTCAGGGGTGGGACTGCTGGATGAGATGGTGGACCTATTTTTAATATTTGAGGCACCTCTGTACTTTTTCCACAGGGACTAGACCAGTCTGCATTCCACCAGCTATGTGTGGAGGGGTCTTTTCCCTCTCCATCCTCCCCAACACTTGTTATGGTTTTTTGTTTGTTTGTTTGTTTTCTTTGTGTTTTGATAGAAGATATTCTCACAGATGTGACGTGATAGATCATTGTGGTATTCATTGTCACTGCTCTGATAATAAGTGATGATTAGTATCTAATCATGTGTATGAGCCATCTGTATGTCTTCTTCAGAGACGTGTCTATTGAGATAATCTGCCCACTTTTTGATTGAGGTCTTTGTTTCCTTACTATAGACTTGTCTGAGGTCATTGTCAGTCTTGGGCATTGGCCCCTTATCAGATGTCTGACGTGCAGATACTTTCTCCAGGTCAGTAGGACGCGTTTCATATTAATGAGAATTTCTTTTGCTGTGCAGTAACTGTTTCGGTTGATGTGGTGCCGTTGGTTCATTTCTGCTTTTGTTCTCCTTGCTGTTGCCGTAGAACCCCCAAGACAACTGTGAAATATTGTGGAGCAGTTTGCCTGTAGGTTTTCTTCCATGTGTCTCATGGTTTCAAGTCTCACATCCAAGTCTTCAGTTCAGTTTGAATTAATTGTTGTATATGATGTGAGAGAATAGCTTCATTTTTCTCTCTGTGACTGTCCAGTTTTCCCAGCGCTGTGTGTTGAAGAGATTTTTCCCTCCACTGTCTGTTTCTAGCTCCTTGCAATTTTCTAGCTCCTTGGTATTTTCTGAAATAGTCACTTAGTAGGAAGGGTGTGTGGGTTTTTCCCTTCTATAATCCCTTTGATTTTTATTACCAATTTGATTAGTAAATTCTTTCTTTAGAGTCCAAGTTAAATTTTAGCTCAAAGATTGAATTCACCTCAGCCTCTAAAGATGTCACGTGTTCTGAATTCTGCTGCAATTAACTATAGAGTGTAAGTTCTGAATTTTGGAATTAGTATTAGAGTAATCATTTCTTTTACATTTGTTGTCAGTTATTTTCTATACTTAAGTCTAGTGAATTAGCAATAGGAAATTGTACAAAATAGTCAAACCAAGTTCTTATAAAAGCATTTTTAGGGGGAAAGGGAGAGTAGGGTGGAGAATAAGGGGTGCAATACAACCATACAAACATAGCCAATATTGTATGATAATTACAAAATAAAATTAAATTAAATAAAAATAAGCCCATGAGAGCAAAAGGAAAAGAAAGCATTTCTAATTGAATGTCATGGAATCTCCGTGACCCATAACCAGAATTTTTGTCTTACTCAGGCCAATCTCATGTGTACAGATAAACTTTATATCAAGGACTGAGCACATAAGCACACATACATTTATTCTCTCTCTGTCTCTTTCTCTCTTACACAAATACTCACTCCACAGGAAATGTCCTTTGTTAGGGGTAGCTATCATACAGACATAACTTATGCTAATCTTGCTTCTCCAACTCATGTCCTTTCCTAGAAAAAGCCCCGCTTATCAGCAATCCCCAGGGGATTACCTTCTGAGTCGAGCGTAGAGTGGCCAATGTCCTCCCTTATCCACCCAGATCGTGCCCCCAAATCCTGAAACAGTCATCCTCATGGAATTTGATTCCAACCTGAGACTTTGTGAAGACAAAAATGCATGTTTCTAGCTCTCACTTTCCCAGATTTTCTACTGGGTGAGAGAGTTCGCACAGTGGGACATTCCTGTTTTCCCTCAGCTGCATCGAGTAGCAAATGCTTTTATTCAGACAGACTGGGGAAGTTGGCTCTGTACTAAAATATAGACCATGTAAATAGAATAAATACATCATCCAGGGCAGAACAAGCAATTTGGTGTCTGTCACCGGCCTTGCTGCTTTCAGCAAGAAAACACGGATCTGTGTCATCTGTTCACAGCCTGGGCTGCAGAGGGCTTCCCCGGTGGACACTGCTCATTGGGAGGAAGAGTTCCTGCTTCCTGGGTCTTGCAGTCTAGTGGCCGAGAGAGAACAAAGAAATAGGCAAAGGTAGAGATGAGTAAGAGGAAGAGAGCAAGACAGAGCAGACAGAGGTGAAGGGTAGCTTGGGCTCCTGGGGGAGGGGGCCTCGGGGGCAGGGGTGCAGGCAGGGAAGCTTTCTCAGCAGAGACCAACTCAGCAGGGAGAACTGGCTCTGGGAAGATGGCCATGGAGGGACGCAGAGCGCATTGGGCTTGGAAGATAGTACCTTGCAAGCTGCACGACCCAGTGAAGCCACTTCCTCTAGGGAGATTTCTTATCTGTAAAATGGGGATGTAGCACATGTTCAGCTTCAAACGATCGTGTACAAGAATCCAGTGAGAACTTGTCATATGGGCAGCCCTTTAAAATGTTGGGTGGCTGTTCTCTATCCAGCAGCCTGACCCTCCCAGGCACGGAAGGACTAAAGCCAGTCCTTGAGATGCGTCATGAAGCGAAGGGAATGCAGGTGGTGTGGGTGGTGTAAAGACAAATCGAGGGAGAAATGGAATAGAGGGTCCAGAAAGAGGTAGTGTTTCCTTGCAGGAATTCCTGCCTTTCCTCTGTAGGGATGTCTGTGTGTTGTTCCAAAGGCTAAGGAAAACCAGTTGAGAAATCAGGAACAAAGAATCTGTGGGAATTAAAGTTTCCTATCAGTGTAGGCTGGGCTCATTCAAAGGGACCCCTGCTATGCAACTGGAACCAAGGGTGAAGGTTAGACTCTGGGCCAAGGGTGAAGGTTAGACTCTGGGCCAAGGGTGAAGGTTAGAATCCGGGCCAAAGGTGAAGGTTAGTGTTTCTGAAACCTGGGCGGGAGCAGGTAGCAATAGGGCCATGGCCTGCTCTGCATGCTGGTTGCTCTTACCATGTTATAAGTGTGTTCTCAGGCTCTGTCTGCTGCTAGCAGTGAGTCATTCCTATAAATAAAACGATATGAACAAGTTAACACACATTAGTGCACTTTATAAAAATCCCGTGAATCTTGTTCCAAGAAAGAAGTTTGGATGTAATCCTTAAATTGGCAGTTTGGAAACATGTTTCTGTGTCATAAGGCTGTTAGCTTTGCTGGGATAGCTGGATGTTACATTTTTCTGATGCTAGTCCAGTAGCATTTCAGGGTCTGCTGTAGGTCACAGTGGTTGGTAAATACTTGCACAGAAGAAAGGTGAAAACAAGATGTCATTATCCTTGTCGGCACTGCAGCGTGGGTCCGCAGACCTCAACTCTGAGTCAGCACAGGAGCAGCATCAAAAGCAAACGCAAAGTCCAGGCAAGCAGACAAAATATTTTCATTCCTAGAAAGGAAACTGAATGTGTATGAAGCATAACTAGTCTCAAATGCAACCTTTATTTGCGTGGGATGCATTTGGAACGATTTGACCACTATCAGTGTAACATGACATACCTTGACCTCTGGAGTATTTGTGACAAGACAGATATTAGTGGTCATTGCTTCTGTGATTTAAATCTCCTTTAAGAATAACTCTTGGGGGGGGGGGGGAGCAGGGTGCAAAAAAAATGGAATAACTTTCAAGTATTGGTGACATTTTTCAAATCTTAAATGGCATTTAGTGACATCCACTCTGTGCTGATGTTTTATTCTCTTGATGTTTTATCACTATCAGGTAGAGATTATTTTGACATATCATGAGAGGATGTCCTTTTGTCACTGTATCTTGACGTATAATAAAAAGGACCGGTGCAATTATTGACATATCTTACTTTATCAAACTATTGCCAAAAATCCTTTTAAATAACCCTACCACAGAAAAATGATCAACTGCCTAGGATTATGATCACTCATAATTATTTAAATATATTCAGTAAAGTGCTATGAAAATATAATCTATGGTTGAGGAAGTTTAGTTCTTTATTTCAAGGTCTGATGATAAACAACTACCAGAAATTTGGAAAAATTAAAAATTTCTGACAAAGGTGCTTTAGTGCACTGAAAGACACTGACACCTGTGTTAAAATGTAGCCTGCAGAATGGGAGGAAAATGTTTCCGAATCATCATCTATCTGTCAAGGGACGAATACCTAGAATACGTAAAGAACCCCTGAATCTCAGCAAAAGACAATCTCAACAGAAAAGCAAACTGATTCAAAAACAAATGAAGAACTTTGCATAAATGTTTCTCCAAAGTAATTCTTGAAATAGCCAATGTGCACATGAAAAATTTCTCAGCGTCAGTAATCACTAGGGAAAATAAGTCAAAAGCTTCACTGGAGCTCATAGTCACTAAGGCAGCTACCATGCGAACGACAGAAAACAGCAAGTACAGCAAGGGTGTGGAGAAATTGAAACCGCATGTGCTATTCGTGGGAATGTCCAAATGGCCCAGCTGCTGTGGTAAATAGTGTGATGATCCCTCAAAACACCAGAAATAGGTTTAGCATATGATCCAACAATTCCATTTCCCGACATATACCCAAATGGGTTGAAAAGGGGGGGTCTTGAAAAGCTGTTTGTGCACCCATCTTCATCATATCATTCACCTCTAAGACTAGAACAACTCAGGTGCCTGTTGGTAGGTGAGTGAATAAGCAAGATGTAGAACGGATTGACAATGGGATATTATTCAGCCTTAAAGAGAACGTTCTGACCCAGGCTCCAGCACAGATAAACTTGCTTAACCTGATGTTAAGCTCAATTAGCCAGTGACAAAGGACCAGTACTATACAATTCCATTTCTATACCTAAGTCATCCCTCTTAAAGACAGAGGTAGATGGTAGTTGCCAGGGGAGAAGGAATGGGGAGTTGTTGTTTAATGGCTCTAGAGTTTCAGTTTTGCAAGATGAAATGAGCTCTAGATATAGTTAGTGGTATTGGTTGCTAACAGTATGAATGTACTTTATACTACTGAACTATTTGAGGAAGGTATATTGTGTTATCTGTGATTTTTAAAAAACAGCCCAGAAAAGCCTTTACATAAATGTTCATAGTATTAGACACCATGTGGCAAACAATTGGAAGCAGCCCGAGTGCCTGCCAACTGGTAAATGAATAAATGAATTGTGGTATAACCATACTATAAAATATTACCGCTTAGTAATAAAAGTAAAGTAATTAAAAAAATAAAAGGAATAAAAATAATGTCAAGACTTTGAGCTGTGTGTCTGGTGCCCAGAGTATTATGCTCATTGCAAGAGACACAAAAGACTATGATCTCACTTAGGAGCTTCTGGAAAAGCCAGAACTGTTGGAACCACAGGTGATTCAGTGGTGTCTGGGAGGTGGGATGAGTGCCAAGTGGCACAGGGGTCTCTCAGGAGAGGGACGGCCCTGGGACTGAGTTGAGTCACATGAACCTCCCAAACGAACCACACTGTACCCTTCACAGGAGTAGATTTTACTTTATGTAAATAATACCCGAATCTGCAGTAGGAGTGATTTCATAGGGCAGCCCAGTTCTCGTTCGACAGAAGAAGCTACTTGTAGGAGCTTGTAAATGTGACCTTTACTATTGGCAAATATTAATTTTTTTCTCCTAGAAAGAAGAAGGCACCGGAGATACACTCCCTTGCAGAATTTGATAACATCTTAACTCGTAGCACAAATCTGAGTTTGACCGAATCATCATTATCATCTGCTGGTGTATTTACATCCCCTGTATAAATGCTTATCAAGGTTTAATGTATAGTTTTGAAATGTCACCTTGTGTCTCTAGCATTTTATTTTTTTAACTAGCCACTTCCTTCCAGTGGACTGAGGTGTGTGCTTCATATTCATGTTAAAGTAATTTGCTATCAGCATCACAATTCTGCAGGCAAATGGACTTAGACTAATGGGAAGTGGTTCTAACTGACTCTCATTTTGACTTCACCTTCAAAATCGAATCAGTCTGTAGAGGAATAGTTTATCACCGTGCACAGCACACAAAACCACATCTTAAAAATGTAAAAGAAGTTGTAAGAACAGTACTTCCCATATTTGGTTTTTAATATCTCGTAAAAACTTTCTGACCCAAAACTACTTTAGTTAAGCTATCTGGGATGCAGGCATAGCTGTTTGGTTTTGGGGTGGTTTTTTTTTTTTTTTTTTTTTTGTACATTCTTACATACATGCACACACATGTTCAAGCACACAAACTATTAATGTCACACACATCTAAGGGCATTTCTCAGACAGATGTCCATCTAAGACTAGTCCTTCCGAGAAAGCGAAGGATTCTTATTTTAAAGCTGAAACTACAGGTTAGGAACTAAGAAGTATGCTGTTAGTTAACTGAGAAAATGTTCATGAAAACTTGGAAAGCTTGAAAGTTGCATAAAAGGAGAACCTTCCAGGGCCAGGGTTCTGGCGAGGGACTGTCCCTTGTTGACCGACCATAGCCTGTGGTTAGCATAAAAACAATGTGTTCCATTAAGTACCTACTGCGTTGCCTTTTGTAATTAATACTCAGATGCAGGTGACCCTTCCTCGTGTTTATAGACCATCCACTGACATCCGGTGTAAGGCTGGACAGAAGCAACTCCTGTGAGGCTACGTCCCGTCATCCCAGGCTTTTCCCCATCCTGCCCAGTCAGCCCTGCCTCTCCCTCCCCACCCCACACCACTTGTCTGATTTCTCCTCCGTCCGCTCGGTCGGCCTTGCCCAGATTTCATACACGTAGGCAGGAAACTCCCGCCTTTCCATGCAAAGGCTTGACTGGCTTAGGACGTTTTCAAGGTTCACCTGTGCTGCCCGTGTCACCGGGCCCTCACCCTGTCACACTGCCCAGCTGTGTCTCGCTGGATGCCTGCTCCATCATCCATTTGTCCACGTTCTTGTTCCTTGAAAATACCAAGGGTGACTGACTTCAGGTTCCCCTGAGATGGCCTTTCTGAGTGCTCAGGGAAACAGCGGTGGGAAGGAACGCCAGGCACAGGCTTGGGGAGCATTCTCAGTGGCCAGCGATGTGATGGCTGGTCGAGCCTGGGCTCAAACAGCAGCGGGCAGGCCTGGGTTATTTGGGCTGATCGGTCCGATGTGTGGATGCGTGGGAGACTGCCTGTAATGGCATTCAGGCAGGGAGAGTTAGCTTGTCCATCAGGAAGATCAGGAATGCTGAATGGCGCCCGAGACAGGACCCCGGGATGGGCACACGAGTCTGGAGCTGGGATTGTCTCCGGCGGGTCTCTGGAAGAAGGCTAGTGCCGTAGGATCACGTGGGTTTGGAGGGAAAGGGTGACAGGGCAGAGATGCAGAGGGACACAGACCAACTAGGGCTCTGTTCGCAGAGCCCAGGGCAGTGAGAGGGAGAACCCAAGGGTGGGGGGTGAGGAAAGGACCAGGTGGGTGGCGGGTGGAATCAAAGGCCATCTGGAAAGGGGAGGGGCCGCCTCATGGTAGCGTGTTGGTCCGGGGAGTGGATGAGCTGCTGAGGAAGCAGGGGCTTGGCTCGGAGCTGTGAGGTGCAGACTCCTGGGCTGTGAACCCTGTCATCGGCGAGGGATTCGCTGTCAGAGGGATGTTTAGTTACCAGGTCAAGACACCCTCTTCCTCGTATTAATAGGTCGATGACGTGCTCTTACTCATGCGTGAGTGCACACTTCCATCCTGGATTGTGTCACGGGGGTAAGGGGCAGATTCTGACCAAAGACATGTCCTTTTCCTGTGGGTTACACATCTTTAATGAAGCCATTAAATTTTTTTTTTTTTGCTTTTAATTTGGCAATAATTTCAAACTTTTCAAAATGCCTTGCAGTTAGTCCCAAGAAGACCCAGTTCTTTTTAGCCAGCTTCATGTCCGTCTCCCCCACGTGCAGCTTGCCTGGGGCTCACCCGCACCCCTCCCTTGCCCCTCTCTCCCTCCCTTCCGCCCTCCTTCCCTTCCTCCCTCTTACCTCTCCCACACGCTTTCATTTTTTTCTGAACCTCCTGAGATCAAGTTATATACATTATGGTCCTTTATCCCTAAATACTTGAAATAAGGATATTTTTTACATAACTTAGTAGTTATCAACCTCGGTAAATTTGACATTGATGTAATGCTTTAATCTACTTTTTGTGTCCCAGTTTTATTATTTGATCCAATGTGTTCTCAATAGCTCTTCTCCCTGCAGTGTCAGAGCCAGTCTGTGATAGCGTATTGCATCTAGTTTTCTTGTCTCCAGTCTTTTTATGACAGTAAAATTTTTGAAGAACACTACTCCCCTCCCCCTTTTTTCAATACAATATTTTTCATCTGGGTTTGTTGATGTCTCTTCGTGACTGGGTTTAGGTATTAGAATCCTGACTGGAATAATGTCCGGAGGAGATGCTGCCTCCTTCTCAGTGTGTTAGTCTGTGGAGCCGCGCCCCAGGACCGTGCACACATCCTCCCTCCATCAGAATATCTCCCCAGATTTGGCATTTTTCAGTGTCTTTGGCCTCAACCCTTCTTTCCATGAAGGCTGCCGAAGGCACTCAGCGACTCCAACTCTCTCTCCTCTCGTCAGCTTAAGTGCTCTTCCTCCGCTCTCTCCTCTTCTCCTCTTCCCCCTCTTCCCCCTCATGTGCCCATGTTGGCCTTTGACTTGGAAGGATCTAGAATTTACTGTTGCCTGGTAGAATTGCCGGTGCCCCGGGTGGCACAGAGCTGATCAAGGGGTGCTCTTCCAAAGCGGTTCTGCTGACCTTGGGGTGAGCACTTGTTTCTGGCCCGCTCTTACTCTCTGGGGCCTCAGGATACACCAGACTCTTCTGTCATCCAGCCAGGAATCAGCTACTTCCCAGAGGAGCCCCGACTGTATTAGCTGAGATCTGGGCTCTGGGTGGACTCATTGTTCCTGGGGTGTCTCTTCTCCTGGGCTCTTGCAGTGGACAGGCTGGTGGCGGTGTGTGTGCACCACACACACACACACACACACACACATCCCATGCCTGTGAGTGCACACCCCCTAGAAAAGGGTTGGGGTTTGTTTGCACTTCTCCCCCACCTCCCTCAAGACTGAGAACACCAGGTTCAGAACCTGCTCTTTTGCTGTCTGCATCACTCGCCTTTTTTTTTTTTAAACTGGAAATCATTCCTTATCAGTTCTCTGAGATCTTCACTCTTTCTCGTAGCTGCTAGTACGTCGTGGACTGCAAGTGCATAGCTTACTCACATCGGCACTTGGTAGCTTTCCGCGCTGACGAAACTGCCGT
The DNA here is from genome assembly GCA_004024945.1 of Uropsilus gracilis. Taxonomy (NCBI): domain Eukaryota; kingdom Metazoa; phylum Chordata; class Mammalia; order Eulipotyphla; family Talpidae; genus Uropsilus; species Uropsilus gracilis. The sequence continues at coordinate 5,197 of PVHY01027977.1, read as the reverse complement.
GAATAACCCTGTGCTTATGTGTGTCTTTGCGTTGTTGGAAATGTTTCCTCTGAGTTCCTCGAAGCGGGACTGCTGGCTCGGACAACATATGGGCACACACTGGCAGCCCTTGCCATGGTGCGTTGTGCGTTCTCACCAGCAGACCTGGAGTGCCTATTTCCCCCATCTCACCGGCAGAATACTTTATCAAGCTTCTGGGTACTTTGGCTGATCTGCCATATCATTCTCTATGGTATGAGGGGCGAGTCTCACCTCACCCTTTCCCGCTCATCCTAACACCACTTTTTAAAAGCCCATCTTTGTCCCAGTCACTTGAGACACCACCTTGACCATACCCCGGATGTTTGGACTTTGCGTATCTTGAAGCGTTTGGAATGTCAGTGACTCTTGCTGAGTTTTCAGGGACTGTGTACACTTCAGAGGCTCCCAGGTTCCAGTATTCATGGCCCAGAGGGATTTTTCCCTCTCCCCCCCATTTTTCAGTGGATCCATGATATTTTCTTACTCTTTCTCGAGTTTCCAAATTTTATGAAAATGGGACATTTTTATTCTTTTGGAAGAGAGTTTCAGTTTTTACCAGAAACGTTAGCATGGATTCGTAACAGTACGCCCCACCCCCGCCCCATTTTCCCATTGGGTGTCCTACCGATGTTCCCTGTCCCCTCAGTAAGAGCTGCCTCACACCGCTTGTGTATAATAGATGTGAACTTGGACAGCAGGGAGGCCGGTGACCTTGGGGTATGTGCTCCGAGCCAGGTTATCATTCCCCCTGTGGCTTCTAAGAACTGCGTAAAGTAGAGATGAGTGAGGTAGGATCTGGAGGAACTTGAATAATAAGGTGGTTATTTTTATGGGTAGTATTTTATAAGGGCCCACTTCCTAGGGAAGGCCTACAGGGGAGTATGCTCTCTCTCCCTCCTTCCCCTATTCCCATAAGTGGCGTAACTTGATTTTTTTAATGCTTTTTATAACTTGGGGGCTATAAAGAAAAAAATCTATTTATAAGATCCATTTAGAGGAGACAGGACTCACACTGGCCATGTGGGCTCTGTTTTTACTGAGTTATATTTCAGGAAACAGATTTCCTTAAGGAAAAACTAGGCCATGAAATCTGATTTAATTTAACATGTCAAATCCTATAAAGCTTTACCAACGAGGCCGGGTTTAATGGTAAGCATAACAAGTCACCTTTCTGAAAGAGAATCTCGATAAATTTTATCTTGTGGGGTAGGCCCTGAATGTGCGTTCAGACGCCAGGCCGTGTGAGAGCTGACAGAGGCAAGACGCTTTCTGCTCTGCTCCTTACCCAGCCACGCAGGCGACGCAGCCGTCTCCTAACTTGGTGCCGTCTGGACCACTTCACTCACAGTCCAGCTACTCTGTTCTGGTTAGAATCACCTCACCACAGCGGACACTGGGAATAGCCTTTCCAATTTCTGTTCTCTTAAGCCCCAAGAACCGTCGCGGTTTGTGGAGCTGCCTGTACAAGCATAGCTTAGAACTCTTCCGAATCAGCTGGTCTCGGGCAAAACCCTCCGACGTCGGCTCCATGCTAAGGTCGGCCGCTGCCCTGCTGCCGGTTGCTCAGTCAGGTGTTACTAGAATTAGGAGCACTGGAGCATTCTCACAGGCTGGTCTTCCCGCCATTCTTAGCGCCTTTCACACCGTCCTGCTGTTTGCTTTGCAGCCTCACTGCTGCCAGCACGGGAGGGAAGCGACACCTGAGTCTCAGTGGAGCGGACGACGGCCTGGAGGCCATGGTATCAGGGGACATCTCTGACACGGAGCCCGAGCAGACAAACGCCTGCGCAGAGCCCCTCTCGGAGGGGAGGAAGAAGGCCAAGAAATTGAAAAGAATGAAGAAGGACCTCTCCCTAGCAGGTTTGTGCCGGCGCTTCCTAAGGACAGGTGTTGTGTTTTCGTCAACACTCTAGCAACTCATATTTGGGGGAGAAGTGACAAGTTCCAGAGGCCTCCGTTGGTGGCAGAGTTTGTGTGGTGTTGCATGGGACCAGAGGCCTTAGGATCAACCTCACTGAGTTGGAGGAATCACGGAGAAGCCCTCGCTCTGGACAGAGCGTGGCGTGGCGGGGGTGTCCTGCTGCTCTACCCCGCGGTGTCGAGGTTTGGCTGATGTGTTTAGCCTCGGTATTTTACATGTGCATTTAAATGTGCACAGAGACCTACTCCTACACGCGTTATTTTCAGTAGCAGTTTTCACTGTTCCCAGCAAAACCCCAGGCAGGGTTTCTTCTCCGAAGCAGAATTATATAAGGAGCAGAGGAAACAGGAAACGAGCACCCGCAGGGCACCTACTGTGTGCCAGACACTCGGTAGGGCCTTTTCCATCCTCACGGCATTTCATTTCCTCAGCAGCAGTGAGATAAGGACTCATGGTCCCGATTTGGGGACATGTCCGGCCGCAGGTTAAACCTCGGCAGATCCGTGCAGCCAGTGGAAAGCAGAACCCGCAGGTGAGCCCTGGCCTGCCTGAGGCCAAAGCCTTCCGTGCTCTTGGCCACCCAGACGTGCCCAGCCGGGCAGGGTTCCTGGTGGCCCCCTGTGCACAGACCCCACACGGTGGCGAGTGCAAGGTGAGGCAGGGCCGGGCTGGTCATGTCCCCAGCCTTAGCCCAGCAGGCAGCGGTTGCCATGACGATGATTAAAGCTGCTGCTGAGGGGCCAGCACTGCCCGTCCTGGCCGACAAAATTCCCTCAGCCCTCGGGTGGGCACGAGGAACTCCGTGAGGATGACGAGAACAGGCCGAGAGGGTTCCGTGACTGGCTGAGGGCACCGTGCCCCGAAGTCTGTCCGCAGGGGAGGGGTGCTCCTGGGAAGGCCTGGCCCGCTCCGGGCAGGGGCCTCAGTCCACGGAAGCGCCCGTCAAAGTCGTAAAGCGATGGAGACGGAGTCAGTACGAAATTGCTGTTTGGACTGATTCCCCTCTCTGCACATGGCCCAATCTGATAGCGGGCGTTTTCTGAATCTCGTTGGTGCTGAGGAAGGGAGAGAAGCAACAGAAACGGCGCGTGTGTTTTCTGTCCGCCAGACTCAGCTGTAGCTGAAAGCTTCCTCTTGGGGTGGTGTGGTTTAGCTCTCTCTGAAGGGGCTTCGGCCTCCATTTGCCAGCCTGCCGCTCCCTCAGTGAAGGGGTGGAGCGTTCAGTCTGCACCACGGTTCGTCTCCGTCTTGGTTTTCTTGTTCCCACCGCCGCGTTGCGCCTGCTCCACCAGCGTTAAATGCAAACGTTAGCCCGACTTTTAAAGATCACACAGAGGGTGCTGGGGAATTCAGTCCTCTGAGTTTTTCTGCTTCTCTGTTATTTCTTCGGGACAAGATTTTAGTTTTCCTCCCTTCGATCTCGGCATTACCTTAAAGACACTAAGAGGCCTAAGAATAGACGGCAAGGACAGATGAGCTCCTTTTAGAACTTTCACCATTTGAAGTGGAAACTTTCTACGAGTTATTTGGGGTTTTGAATTTATAATATCTTCATTAAAATAGTGTTTCCCCCTCCCATTGGCAGGAAAACTGTCACTGCTGGGAGATTGGAACTAAAAAAAAAAAAATGATAGATTTTGTGCTTCTTTGTCAGTCCTGCTAAAAAAGAGAGAAACATCTTTGACAACTTTGAATCGTATCAGCAGGAAACGGGCTGAGTGCACGAAGTCACACTTCGGGAGCTCGTTTACCTGAAGGAGGGTCCCGAAGGCCTGGGTTCCGCCCTGTGGGGCTGGTGCTAACCCCGGGGAGGCATCGGAATGTGGGCAAGAGTGTTGTCAGGGGCCTGGTGCGCCTGGAGTGGACTGAACGCCTCCACTCGGCTGAGGTGCCAGGGCACCCAGCGTCACCACCGAGGGTCAGAAAAGGCAGAGCCCACCTGTGGGGAGCTCTCTGCTTTCAGGGAGAGAGGAGGAAAGTAGGACCAGGGAGGATCCTCATAATCCCGAGACAGCTGACCCTCCGTAAATCTCACACCAGCACCATCACTTTCCTCACACATCTTAAGGTGTTAATAGTCAAGGAACGCAAAGAATCTTAGGTGCTTCAGCTTCCCGGATGGTAACACAGCAACTGAAATTGCCCTTCATTGAGTTTATATTCTAAACCTGACATCCTTTTTTTTTTTTTCCCTAACCTTGTCTAGTCATAAAAATCCAGTGGAATGTAGACATTATTTCCATTTTTTTTTTCCCGGAGACCACATCTCGCTATGTTGCCCGGGGTAGTCTCAAACCTGCAGACTAACGCGATCCCAGGCCTCTTGCCTCCCAGCAGTTGGACTACAGGTGTGTGCCACCACGCCCGGCATTATTTCCATTTTGCAGAGGAAGCCGAGACCCCAAGTTGCAGGCTGCAGACTTGTGGGGGGTCTTACAATGGGGGAGGAGCTATGTTATACGTATGCTGTGCTTCCTCCATATGTTCCTCTTAGTATTTTCTCCGGAATAGCGTTTCCATCCTGTTTTTGAAAAGCAGCTGTAGGACCAGAGCCTCCTTTTTCGCAGCTCCACCGCGTGTGGGCTGGCGGAGCTCACTGCTCGTGCGCAGGGCAGTTCCGGGGCCGCTCTCCACGGACGGTGAATGCAGGCAGTGCTGGTGCCATTTCTTCCGGCACAAGCCCTCTCTAGGAAGTGTCCCAGACGGCATTTAACGCACGTTTCCATGGCACGCTTGTGCTTGCTGAGCAAGTGAACAGCGTTCGGGGACCTGGGGAAACCCCGGCCCAGCCCTGGCCCCACCCCGGCCCCGCACTTCTCCTGGAAGGGCCAGGGCCGACAGGGAGTGGCCTGATGCTGGCCACACTCGCCACCGTCCAGGTCCTGTCAGGAGGGTGCTCAGCCCCTGCTGGAGGGTGTCAGCAGAGGAGCCGCAGAAGCCACACGGACGTGCTGATTTCTTGTCAAAGCCCTCGGACCTTCAGGTGTGTGCCAAGACCTGTGCGTCTCACTGGGGTCCAGACTTTGAGCTGAAGCCCTCAGGGTCTCAGCAGAAAGACTGAGACCCGTCTTCAGGTGGCAGGCGCCTCCTGAAGTCGGAGACAGGTCCTGGCTGAGGTCTGGCTCCCCAGGGCAGGCCCGGGGAGCCTTTCCACCGCTCTGTCAGGATGCCGCTTCTGTCTGGAGACCCCCGAGGCTGCACAGCGCAGGGCGCCCCCCCCTTCCTGTTGGAGCCCTCAGCTCCCCAGCAGCCCCG